>CM046033.1:5773723-5943723 GCA_025215565.1 Flaveria ramosissima | reverse complement strand
TTAATGTTGCAGGTGATAGAAATTCAGTCAAAGAACTTTAATCTGTTTTTTTGTTGTAAAGCTTGTTTTATGATTATTGATTAATTGATTAATATGATAATGGATTTATTTGTATAATTAGATGTCATTTAATTGTTATATTGTTATTGATCAAAGCTTGGTTAATGTTTATATACTTTTATGTACTTTTTAGATTTTATTTTTTAACCTTTATTTTAACTTTTTAAATGATTATTATATTTTATTATTAACTTTTGTTTGAATTTCTTTTTTTTTAAATTTTATTTGATTTTTTATTTTTTTTAATTTTTAAAGAAAATTGCATACTTGGTCCGTATGATCATATTATAGATTTAGTCTCTAGATCGTTAAATACTAATGGACACTAACGGTAGGTACTAAACTTGCAATCAACTCCAAAATGTTTGAACTAAATTTGTAATTTTTAAACTCTGGGGACCAAACTTGCAATATGCTCAAACCACAAGGACCATTTTTGCAATTTTCTCTATAATTAATAAGGTTTAGTTTGGGGATTCAAAAATTAAATATGACAGTTTAAAACTTGAAATCTGTAGTTGTGAATTGAGCAAGTTATTTAAGCTTTAATATTCTTATTTTAGTTTCGAACTTAAAAAACAAACCTTGAATTTAACATGCTTAAAATATTACGAACAATAAAATATTGAAATAAAGGAAAAAAATAAAAATATAGTGAAAATTAGTTTCTCCTAATACAAAAGAAAGAATAAAAGATGGAAGCGAGAATTCGATTAGGGTTCATTATTGATGGTTTAATCATTAATGTATGCTTAGAAACAAAAACTATACTATAAAGCAATAGGAGGATGTTAAATGATTAATACAAAGCGAATTTTAGATAGATTACTACGAATATTAAAATAGAGTGGTGCTCCCTTATGCTTAATTTTTATTTTTTAAACGTCCCACGCTCACCTTCTAAAAGTTTTTCACAAAATTTAAATATTACACTTTTAAACTCACATCAATTTTGTAAGAATAAATATTCGAGTGTTACTAGGTTAAGAGGTAATTTTTATTTATATTTTTAAATGTGAAATAAATAATGTTTTTATTATTTTTTATTTAATCATCTGTACTTCTCTTTTTCACTATATCTAATTATCCTTCATACGGTACAATTGATTGTAAGACTTTTATTTATTTATTTATTTGTTTATGTATTTATTATTATCTACTTATATTTTGTTTTTGGAAAGAGGACGTTGGGCTTGGGCCCACAACAGGTGATAAGCGATCTGTTATTAGAATTTAGAAGGGCCATTGGCGTAGATGTGGGCATTTTGGGTTGGGCCCAACCTGAAACCGGGTACTAACCGGGTTCGACCCAACCGGGTTTTCTTATGCCTGAGTTTAAGTGAAACCGGGTATGAACCCCGGGTCAGGTTCACCAACATGAAAACCCTACCCACTATAACCGAGTAGGGTAGGGTCGGGTCTGTTCCCGGGTCCAATATTGTTTTTTTTCGTGTGTGTGTTTTTTTAACAACTTAAACACTAGTAGCTACTACATTGATAATATGCAAGTTCAAACAATTAATGTACTGTAAATTATGAAGGTACAAATGCCAAAACAACCACCATAAAAAATATTATCATGCAAAAATGAAGCGGTTTGATCTTATATATAATATTATGTGTAATGGTTTATTTAGTTAAAACGTCACATAGAAAAATATAAATTTATTAAAATCATTTTAAATCAAATGTGGTGGGTTTATAGCCTATTTTTAGTTAAAAGTGAGAAAAAAATGAATCATTCATTTGTTTTAACGGCCGTTAAAGGTTTCGCTAAAAATGAGTTTGAAACCCCTCATTAACTAAGACATAGTGCCTTTAACGTCCTAATTGTGTCAACATCAGCAACTTTGTAGCCCTCTCGGGGTACCGCTACGTCTAGTCTAATTTGTTGCTATGGACATCAGCTCTCCCGTAGTATTCGCGCATCTGGTACAAGCTCCGAGACACCTCCATATGTTCCTAATCATACTTTTATTCCATAATAACTTTGGGTATGGTAATAGCTATACAACTTTACTCACTAACATCATATTTAACTAAGACAAGAACTCGGTGTTTGAAGCCTTATTGTTAGCAGATTGAACCTTTCTAAACTCTCTTTTAAGAACCAAAAATACCTGTCTATGAGTGATAATTGTGAATAAGAACATTTATAATCCATCCCCCATCCCTATCCTTACAATTACATTAAACAACATACTATTTTATCTCACTCTTTTTTAATTAAATAATATTTTTTCATACCTTTATCATTATATTCTCTCTCATCCACTCACAATCACTTTAAAAGATAGAGTAAAATGTCCTTTTCGTCCCTGACGTTTCGTTGAATTTGTCATTTCAATCCAAAAACTATTTTTTGCCATTTCAGTCACTGTAGTTTACCAAATGTTGCTATTTTCATCCACTCCACTAACTCCATTAAAATCTTCGTTAAATATGAGGGTATTTTAGTCTTTTTCAACACTCTAATTATGCAATTAAAACAAATTAATGAATTATTCAATTAAAACTAAAAAACATCTGAAGCGACAAGTGAGACCGGGCGTTTCGATTTTAAATCTTCGATTAACTCTAACTCATGTTGTTCGATTTAGGTCTGCTTTGAGATTTCAATTAATCTTCATATTTTGTTCTAACGTGTACTTTATTCGATTGAGGTCTACTGTGTGATTGAGGTCTGTTTTTCTCACGTTTTGTTTGATTAAGGTCTGTTATTGTCACGTTACGTGACAACAACAGACCTCAATAAAACAAAACATAAAAACATTAGATCTTTATCGAATAATGGCAAACGTCAGGAACAAAACATGAAGATCGATTGAAATCTCACAGCAGACCTCAATTGAACAACATGAGTTAGAGTTAATCGAAACTTTTAAATCGAATCGTCCGGCTCACTAGTCGCTTCATATGTTTTTAGCTTTAATTAAATATTAATTGATTATTTTGTTTTAATTGGATAATTAGGGTGTTGAAAAGACTAAATAACCCTCATATTTAACGGAGATATTAACGAAGTTAGTGGAGTGGATGCAAATGCCAACATTTGGTAAACTATAGTGACTGAAATGGCAAAAAAAGTTTTTGGATTGAAATGACAAATTCAACAAAACGTCAATGACGGTAATGGCATTTTACTCTAGAAGATATTAAAAAAGTTATGGGGGTTACAATCCGCGTAAATTTTATCTCTCTTTTACTCACAATCTCTTACAACCCCATAATATGAGTCACCCACTCACATATATATCAGGAACGAGCTGTGAATGCTCTAAATTTCATATCTAAAATCGGTTCCAACTCGGGTACACCTCCCATCAGGTACTATCCGTACCCGGGTCCGGGTCGGGTACACCAGTTCGGGTCCATACCCGGTTTTTATGCCCACCTCTACATTGGCCCATTTTTGCTAACTCTTCGTTCAAGTTTGATTTCACATTTCACTAATTGGAGTCTTGGATAGTATGTTGGTCGAGTGAAAGAGAGAGGAATGGGCTGTCTACCGGGTCACTTATTTGTGCTCGGATTTCCATCAAGTCGATGATAGAATTTTTGTTTTGGGTCGGGTTTTTATCACTTAAGTTCTAATCAAAACTACTAGAATCACTAAAATTTCATTAACTAGTTTCTATATAAGTTTCATGTGAGAGGATCAAAGCATCCGTAGAATACCATTCGATTTCCATGCTTATAAAAGTCTTTTACAACTCATACAGTTTCATCAAAAAAGTCAAATTTTACTTCGGGTTTGGTGTTAAAAGATATTGAATTTGCATTTTGTTTAATTAATCATCAAAATGCTTCTAGCCTAATGATAGGTGTTTAATGTTCCACTACTAATACTTTATAATATGAAGGACAAATATTGAGTTATACCATAACTTTCTAAGGTAGTATGTAGTGCAAATGATATGAAGATTAATTACTTATATTCAACACATAATTATTAACTAAAAATATATTAAATTAAAAAATAAAAAATATGATATATAAATTATATATAATATAATTACTAAGTAAGTAATTTTAAAAATAATATTCGTATATATAATAGTGTAAATGGTATGTTTAATCGAATCGGGTAAACAGGTATACGATGCAATCCCATACCCGTCCTATACTTGCCAAAAAAATAAAATTAACCCCATACCCGGTCCTATAACCGCTTATCCGACCCTATACCCGACCTAAAAGTCTCGAGTTTTGGGTAATTTAATTGGGTTCGGGCTTAATTATCATCTCTACTAAAAAATCAAACCTGTGACCGCCGTTTGTGGAAAACAACTCAGAAGCGGAAGTGCCAATGCGGTATAGATATTTTTATTTATGAATGAACTATGTGATGACGTTCGTGGCAATGAGGTATGAAATTGCGATAGCTCAATTCTAGCTATGGAAACATAGATAGAAAACATCGCGATGCGATGGTATATCTGGAAATCCGGAAAAAGTTATGTTGATGTGAAAATGAACGTTACAAAAAACAAAGCTTATATTAAGAAGAAAAGAATTACAAATATATAATACTAGGTTAATGACCCGTATATAAGGCTGTTCAAAACGCTCGTCGCTCGATGCTCGCTTGACGTTCGTTCGGAATTTGCTCGAAAAATGCTCGTTCGAATTTCTGCTCGGTTGTAAACGAGCCGATCGGCTCGGATCGATTTGTAAACAAGCCAAGCACGAGCAAAGGTCCGCTCGGTTCGGATCGTATTATATATATATATATATATATATACATATATATATATATACATATATATATACATATATATATATATATATATATATATATATATATATATATATATATATATATATATATATATATATATATATATATATATATATAGTTTGTACATAGCACTTTAATAGATTTGACCTACTATATATAAATATACAATTATATTTACATGTATTAGATCAATCAACCTAATAAAAAATAAAAAAACAATAGGCATTAAAGTGAAATCCTAAGTCGCTATGAATAAAAATTTTGACCTCGCTCTTGCTCTTAGTTGATCATCTCTCGCTCTCCTGTGTCGTTCACTGCATTATACTCACTGCCTCATCAGCTAAAGTCTTAGCCTAATCGGCGGCCACAATGTATTGTTATTCCTGAAAATGATATGTTATGAAATGTGACTGCTTTTAAAGTTATTAAAACTTAAGACCCAACATTGTTATTATCTCGCATTGCAATATAAATCAGATGACACACTAAATAGTTGAGGTGTACAAATTGTTCACCGCTCGTTTGCGCTCGCTCGACGCTCGAAAAATTAACGCTCGATGTTCGATTTTTCGCTCGATTGTAAACGAGCTGATCGGCTCGGTTCGGTTTAGAAACGAGCCAAGCACGAGCAAAGGTCTGCTCGGTTCGGCTCGGCTCGGCTCGGCTCAGCTCGTGAACAGCCCTACCCGTATAGTACAGGAATTGAATATAAGATAAATGTTAAATAAAGTTGATAATATAATCATATTCAATAAATAAGCTTTTAAAATGAAACTTTAAAAATAATAATATTATTAAATGTAACTTATATTTTAATAAATCACGTATTAAATACTTTCTCAATAAATCACGTATTGAAAATAATTATTATTAAAATGAAGCTTCTATAGTTAACTTTGAAAAATATAAGATTAAAAAACCATTATCTTAAATTCATTTTTTTATTTATATCATTATTTAAATATCATATTAAATTGTATTGTACGGAAACTTTAAGAATTAAAGTTTGATTATTTAAAAAACAATATTTCGATGATTAGGATATTATTAATTATTTAATTGAGAATCTATTTATTTTAAAAGTGTTTAACAACTTCGTAAAGTTTGACATAATTGATTATTCATTAATATTCTTAAAAACAAAAATTAAAATTTTGAATTACTTTTGAAAACTTTGACATTTATTGATAGGTTAATTGTGGTGATGATATGTGGATATATCCTAGACGGACACCGTAGAAATGGGCCATATAACACCAAAGTTACTTACATGTTAACATGTATAGATTTGATAGGCTTGTTCTAAGTTAAAGTTTAGAACTAAACATGGATCTGCTCGGTTTTGAATAAAACAAGGTATATTTGAAAACCAAGAAAAAATTTACATCTCTATTAAAATGCATGTTAATACTAATAATCAAAAGCATATCTAAAAGACGGAAGTGTAAATATATATTTGACTTGTCTCGATTTTGAGTAACATTTATATCAAATGTTTTAGTTTTAAATAAAATTTATATCAAAACTTAGATTAAAATATACATATGACAACGATATTCAGAGTGTGTGAAAACAATATATTTAAAGTAAAATCGTTACCTATAAAAAGCTACCACCTAAAAAATATTAAGTTTAATAAATACAATGTTAAAAATAAAATCAAATATTAAGTTTTATAGCTAATAAAAAATAAAATTTAGGCTATAAAGAAAATAAAAAAACTTCAGCTTTAAAAAATACACCAAAAGAATTTGAACAGAAAAAAAAATTAAAGAAAACAAAATGAAAAACCAAAAGGAAAGGGAAAAGAATAGAAATCAAGAGAAGTAAGGGGTGGCCAAGGGTAGAACCCAAGTTAACTCCCATTTAGGTGCAAGAGTGAACAAACACGCTAAGAGTCATTTTTTTTGTTTTTATACCAACCCTAAATTTATTTCACTTATGATGAATTTTTTTAACCGTGTCATTTGCCAAGGGATGAGTGTGTCATGTGGACAATTAAAATAAAATTACTGTAAACACTATCTTGCTAATCTTATATAGTATAATTTTATGGGTCACCATTGAAAAATATAGGGATAAATTGGGTTTCAAATGTGCAAATGCGATGTTGTGTAAAAGAAAATACCATGGGTCACTTGACCCATACCAATAAATATAGTTTCTCCCCTTATAAAGGACAAGTGACCTAATAATGCCTATAAGAGGGTGGGGGGGGGGGGCGTTATTTTGTTGTTTAAATACTAAACTATTAAATTATTAAGATAAAAAAGTCTGTGTAATGTAAAAATATAATAGATCGGTAATGGGGGGCAAGCTATGACGGCAGGATGTGACCTTGCCATGAAATAACAGACTATTAAAATATGAAGTAATTAATAGTAATAGACAATATGAAGCATATATAATGTAACAATAGAATGTTAATGTAATAATAGATTATTAATATATAAAGTCTATGCAATTTTACAATAGATTGTTAATGTGAAGTAAAATAATAATAGACTATTATGATATGAAGTCTGTGCAATGTAACAATAGATTGTTAATACAATAATAGACTATTAAGATATGAAGTAAATAACCGACAATTAAGAGAATAAGTATATATAATGTAACAATAGATTTGTTAATACAATAATAGAAGGGTACGTAATGTAACAATAGATTGTTAATGTAATAATAGATTATTAAGATATGTTGTAAATTAATAACAAACTATTAAGATATGAAGTCTATGTAATGTAGCAATATAATAGTTTATTAACAAAATAAGAGACTATTAAAATATGAAGTAAATAATAGACGATATGAAGTATATGTAATATAACAATAGATTGTTAATGTAATATTAGTCTATTAAGATATGAAGTTTATGCAATGTAACAATAGATTGTAAGTAAATTAATAATAGACTATTAAGATATGAAGTTATAACAATGTATTGTTAATGCAAAAATAGACTATTAAGATATGAAGTGAACAAAAGACTATTAAGATATGAAGTATATGTAATGTAACAATAGATTTGTTAATGTAATAATAGACTTTATGATATGAAGTGTATGAAATGTAACTATAGACTGTTAATGTCATAATAGACTATTAAGATACGAAGTCTATGTAATATAACAATAGAATGGATAGATTGTTAATGCAATAATAGACTATTAATATATAAAGTATATGTAATGTAACAATAGATTTTTAATGCAATTATATACTATGAAAAGTATATGTAATATAACAATAGATTGTTAATGCAATAATATACTATTAAGATATGAAGTGTAATGTAGCATTATATTGTTGTATGGTCGGTTGGATATTGATCTTTTAGTGTTCTTCTATTTCTAAAAAAGCAACTTATGAATACTTGCAATATTTTCTATATGTGTTTAGGCAATCAAGACAAATAAACAAGTGATATGAATTAAGAAATGAGTTTTCAACCATGACTACATGAAAAAGATGACTTATGATTTAAAATTTTAAACATCAACAATGATTCTCACCACAATTTTATATTTTCATGGGCGGTGTCTTTTTATTTAGCATGTCGATCTCCATAGTTAAGAACATTTATTCTTAATGTTGTTTTCGAGACTAGTAATGTGATATTATATCAACAATCAAAAACTAATGTGATGTTATGTCAACGATAAAAAAATTATACATAATCATTTTCATTATACCAGGTTTTTATTGTCTATAGAATATCATAATAAAATTACATTAATGTTAGTGGTTATCATTTTGATAGAGAGGGGTTTGACCATTTAAGGGTTACATTAGCTCCTTTTCATTAATACTACTAGTTTCATCTTGAATTTAAACATCAAATGTTACTTTCAAAAACTTGCGAAGGTTTGATCAAGACAATTTCCATGTGGAGTATAATTTGTTGAATTAGTTTTACGATGAACTGGACTAATTTGGATTAGAATTGAATGTAATATATACTACTAAATTTAGAGTTGAGTACAATAAAAACCGATGATAAAACATATGCAAAACAAGTTGGAAAAGTTATCAGTGTCGATTAACACCGGGCTACACGTACACCATCTTTTTGAGCGACAAGTGAGTGTGATATAGCAGCTCACGTCATTAAAAGACAAAGTCAATCAAGGATTGAAGAGTTATAGATTTCTAACTTTTGGTTTCGGCCTAAGTCTCTCTATAGGTTCTAAACACCCATAAACTCATCCCTGTGCTAAATCTTATATAGAAACACCATAATAGAAGATTAGATTTCATTTTAGAGCAACACATAAGGATTTGAACGATTATTCATTCTTATTCTTGTGTTTGGTTTTCAAAATTATTGAAGGATCTCTTATCATCATGCTTGCCACCTATTGATATTTCTTGTCCAGAAGACACCCCTGATTACGACCGTGATTACAACTTGCACGCAGATTCATGTTTATTCTTGTGTTTTCATGTTATGTCTATGTAACAAGTTGAGTATTTTCAACAATAAGTTAACATGTGTTACAACAACTTTATTAGATGACATTATGTTTAAACATATGACTAGTTGTAAGCATTGACACGTGAATGTGAATAACTATTAATGTGTTTTTGGTTTCTCGTTAATTCGACACATAGTTTATCATACGCCACCTTATTATGCCATTTAGTTTAGTTAATTAATTAGAAAAGGATATTTCGTGTGTAAGTATATGAATTGTGCCGTAGGTTAGTGGTGAATTAAAATCAGGCCATGTTTATGTAATCAAATCAACCTTGCTGTTATTAATTAAACTACAGTTTCATATCCATGTTTGAAATTGAAGTGATATTTTGTCTCTCATGTTTGCAATTCCATTGTGAGTTCTTATGTTCTTGTTTGTAATATTGCTTCTTAGTTTTATTAGTTAACTTAATCTTCAATCTCTTTATTATAAAAAGTTTATATAATATTAATCACATGTTACTCGTAAATATGATAGCCTACATATCTTAACTACCTAGGTTATTTAGATTTTTGCATGACTTAGTGACGATCATATCTATGTTTGTTTGGTTTTTTCTGATTTGCTTAAAATTTTAAAATAAAAAATATTGTTATTTTATTTATTTATTTTTATTTGTTTGCTTTTATCTGGTTATTCCATTATGTTTGTGAGATTTTTTTCTTTATAGGCATTATAGAATCTCAAATATTTGATTTGACAATGAATAGAGTTGATTATTTATGTACATTTAACGGAGCTTAGTGCACTCACCACAATTTTATGGGTAGTGTCTTTTCATTTTGCATGTCTCCGTAGTCCGTACTCAACAACATTTATTCTTTTTGTTCTTTTCTAGAATATGAATTTGATGCTATCTCAACAATCAAAAGTTAATTTCTGGTTTCATACTATTTTGGCTATATGATGTGTATAATCAAAGGCTCTAATGATGTTGTTTAAACAATTCCACTCTATCTTTACACCCTTGGCTTATGTAGAGTTTTTTCTCTTTATGTTCGAAGATTCATATTTTAGTCGAACTAGGTATTCCTCTTGGCGCAACGCGCCATAATTTCATCATGTTTCTAAATATTAAAACGTGAACACCAAAACATGTCACAACGCCGGTTATTCCGACATAAACCTAAGACATCAATAAACCCAATTGCCAACCCATGTCACAATAATGCCTACACTCTTAAAATAATTAATATTAAAATGAAAATTCTATAATTAACTTTGAAAAATATAAGATTAAAAATCCATTATCTTAAATTCATTTTTCTATTTATATCATTATTTAAGTATCATATTAAATTATATAGTATGGAAACTTTAAGAATCAAAGTTTGATTATTAAAAAATCAATATTTCTATCATTAGGATATTATTATTAGTTTAAATGAGAATCTATTTATTTTAAAGTGTTTAGAAACTTCGTAAAGTTTGACATAATTGATTATTCATTAATATTCTAAAAAAATTTAAAAATTTGAATTATTTTTAAAAAGTTTGACATTATTGATTTTTTATTTAAATTGATAGGTTTATTGTGGTGATGATATATGGATATATCCAAGATGGACACTGTAGAAATAGGCCATATAACACTCAAGTTACTTACATGTTAATACATATAGATTTGATAGGACTTGTTCTAAGTTAAAGTTTAGAACGAAACATGGATCTGTTCGGTTTTGAATAAAACAAGGTATATGTGAAAACCAAGAAAAAAGTTTACATCTCTATAAAAATGCATATTAATACTAATAACCAAAAGCATATCTAAAGACGGAAGTGTAAATATATATTTGACTTGTCTCGATTTTGAGTAACATTTATGTCAAATGTTTTAGTTTTAAATAAAATTTATATCAAAATTTAGATTAAAATATACATATGACAACGATATTCAGAGTGTGTGAAAACAATATATTTAAAGTAAAATCGTTACCTATAAAAAGCTACCACCTAAAAAATATTAAGTTTAATAAATACAATGTTAAAAATAAAATCAAATATTAAGTTTTATAGCTAATAAAAAATAAAATTTAAGCTATAAAGAAAATAAAAAAACTTCAGCTTTAAAAAATACACCAAAAGAATTTGAACAGAAATTTTTTTTTTAAGAAAACAAAATGAAAAACCAAAAGAAAAGGGAAAATAATAGATATCAAGAGAAGTAAGGGGTGGCCAAGGGTAGAACCCAAGTTAACTCCCATTTAGGTGCAAGAGTGAACAAACACGGTAAGAGTCATTTTTTTTTTATACCAACCCTAAATTTATTTCACTTATGAGGAATTTTTTTAACCGTGTCATTTGCCAAGGGATGAGTGTGACATGTGGACAATTAAAATAAAGTTACTGTAAACACATTGCTAATCTTATATAGTATAATTTCATGGGTCACCATTGAAAAATATAGGGATAAATTGGGTTTCAAATGTGCAAATGCGATGTTGTGTAAAAGAAAATACCATGGGTCACTTGACCCACACCAATAAATATATAGTTTCTCCCCTAATAAAGGACAAGTGACCTAATAATACGTATAAGAGGGTTGGGGGGGGGGGGGGTGTTATTTTGTTGTTTAAATTCTAAACTATTAAATTATTAAGATAAAAAAGTCTGTGTAATGTACAAATATAATAGATTGGTAATGTTAATGAAATAACAGACTATTAAAATATGAAGTAATTAATATTAATAGACAATATGAAGCATATAATGTAACAATAGAATGTTAATGTAATAATAGATTATTAATATATAAAGTCTATGCAATTTTACAATAGATTGTTAATGTGAAGTAAAATAATAATAGATTATTATGATATGAAGTCTCTGCAATGCAACAATAGATTGTTAATGCAATAATAGACTATTAAGATATGAAGTAAATAACCGACAATTAAGAGAATAAGTATATATAATGTAACAATAGGTTTGTTAATACAATAATAGAAGGGTACGTAATGTAACAATAGATTGTTAATGTAATAATAGATTATTAAGATATGTTGTAAATTAATAACAAACTATTAAGATATGAAGTCTATGTAATGTAGCAATATAATAGTTTATTAACAAAATAAGAGACTATTAAAATATGAAGTAAATAATAGACGATATGAAGTATATGTAATATAACAATAGATTGTTAATGTAATATTAGTCTATTAAGATATGAAGTTTATGCAATGTAACAATAGATTGTAAGTAAATTAATAATAGACTATTAAGATATGAAGTTATAACAATGTATTGTTAATGCAAAAATAGACTATTAAGATATGAAGTGAACAAAAGACTATTAAGATATGAAGTATATGTAATGTAACAATAGATTTGTTAATGTAATAATAGACTTTATGATATGAAGTGTATGAAATGTAACTATAGACTGTTAATGTCATAATAGACTATTAAGATACGAAGTCTATGTAATATAACAATAGAATGGATAGATTGTTAATGCAATAATAGACTATTAATATATAAAGTATATGTAATGTAACAATAGATTTTTAATGCAATTATATACTATGAAAAGTATATGTAATATAACAATAGATTGTTAATGCAATAATATACTATTAAGATATGAAGTGTAATGTAGCATTATATTGTTGTATGGTCGGTTGGATATTGATCTTTTAGTGTTCTTCTATTTCTAAAAAAGCAACTTATGAATACTTGCAATATTTTCTATATGTGTTTAGGCAATCAAGACAAATAAACAAGTGATATGAATTAAGAAATGAGTTTTCAACCATGACTACATGAGAAAGATGACTTATGATTTAAAATTTTTAAACATCAACAATGATTCTCACCATAATTTTATATTTTCATGGGCGGTGTCTTTTTATTTAGCATGTCGATCTCCATAGTTAAGAACATTTATTCTTAATGTTGTTTTCGAGACTAGTAATGTGATATTATATCAACAATCAAAAACTAATGTGATGTTATGTCAACGATAAAAAATTTATACATAATCACTTTCATTATACCAGGTTTTTATTGTCTATAGAATATCATAATAAAATTATATTAATGTTAGTGGTTATCATTTTGATAGAGTGGGGTTTGACCATTTAAGGGTTACATTAGCTCCTTTTCATTAATACTACTAGTTTCATCTTGAATTTAAACATCAAATGTTACTTTCAAAAACTTGCGAAGGTTTGATCAAGACAATTTCCATGTGGAGTATAATTTGTTGAATTAGTTTTACGATGAACTGGACTAATTTGGATTATAATTGAATGTAATATATACTGCTAAATTAGAGTTGAGTACAATAAAAACCGATGATAAAACATATGCAAAACAAGTTGGAAAAGTTATCAGTGTCGATTAACACCGGGCTACACGTACACCATCTTTTTGAGCGACAAGTGAGTGTGATATAGCAGCTCACGTCATTAAAAGACAAAGTCAATCAAGGATTGAAGAGTTATAGATTTCTAACTTTTGGTTTCGGCCTAAGTCTCTCTATAGGTTCTAAACACCCATAAACTCATCCCTGTGCTAAATCTTATATAAAAACACCATAATAGAAGATTAGATTTCATTTTAGAGCAACACATAAGGATTTGAACGATTATTCATTCTTATTCTTGTGTTTGGTTTTCAAAATTATTGAAGGATCTCTTATCATCATGCTTGCCACCTATTGATATTTCTTGTCCAGAAGACACCCCTGATTACGACCGTGATTACAACTTGCACGCAGATTCATGTTTATTCTTGTGTTTTCATGTTATGTCTATGTAACAAGTTGAGTATTTTCAACAATAAGTTAACATGTGTTACAACAACTTATTTGATGACATTATGATTAAACATATGACTAGTTGTAAGCATTGACACATAGTTTATCATACGCCACCTTATTATGCCATTTAGTTTAGTTAATTAATTAGAAAAGGATATTTCGTGTGTAAGTATATGAATTGTGCCGTAGGTTAGTGGTGAATTAAAATCAGGCCATGTTTATGTAATCAAATCAACCTTGCTGTTATTAATTAAACTACAGTTTCATATCCATGTTTGAAATTGAAGTGATATTTTGTCTCTCATGTTTGCAATTCCATTGTGAGTTCTTATGTTCTTGTTTGTAATATTGCTTCTTAGTTTTATTAGTTAACTTAATCTTCAATCTCTTTATTATAAAAAAGTTTATATAATATTAATCATATGTTACTCGTAAATATGATAGCCTACATATCTTAACTACCTAGGTTATTTAGTTCTTTGCATGACTTAGTGACGATCATATCTATGTTTGTTTGGTTTTTTCTGATTTGCTTAAAATTTTAAAATAAAAAATATTGTTATTTTTATTTATTTATTTTTTATTTGTTTGCTTTTATCTGGTTATTCCATTATGTTTGTGAGATTTTTTCTTTATAGGCATTATAGAATCTCAAATATTTGATTTGACAATGAATAGAGTTGATTATTTATGTACATTTAACGGGAGCTTAGTGCACTCACCACAATTTTATGGGTAGTGTCTTTTCATTTTGCATGTCTCCGTAGTCCGTACTCAACAACATTAATTCTTTTTGTTCTTTTCTAGAATATGAATTTGATGCTCTCTCAACAATCAAAAGTTAATTTCTGGTTTCATACACTTTATCATAATATTTTGGCTATATGATGTGTATAATCAAAGGCTCTAATGATGTTGTTTAAACAATTCCACTCTATCTTTACACCCCTTGGCTTATGTAGAGTTTTTTCTCTTTATGTTCGAAGATTCATATTTTAGCCGAACTAGGTTTTCCTCTCGGCGCAACGCGCCATAATTTCGTCATGTTTCTAATATTAAAACGCGAACACCAAAACATGTCACAACGCCGGTTATTTTGACATAAACCTAAGACATCAATAAACCCAATTGCCAACCCATGTCACAATAATGCCTACACTCTTAAAATAATTAATATTAAAATGAAAAATCTATAATTAACTTTGAAAAATATAAGATTAAAAATCCATTATCTTAAATTCATTTTTTTATTTATATCATTATTTAAGTATCATATTAAATTATATAGTATGGAAACTTTAAGAATCAAAGTTTGATTATTAAAAATCAATATTTCTATCATTAGGATATTATTATTAGTTTAAATGAGAATCTATTTATTTTAAAAGTGTTTAGAAACTTCGTAAAGTTTGACATAATTGATTATTCATTAATATTCTAAAAAATTTAAAAATTTGAATTATTTTTAAAAAGTTGACATTATTGATTTTCTATTTAAATTGATAGGTTTATTGTGGTGATGATGTATGGATATATCCAAGATGAACACTTTAGAAATGGGCCATATAACACTCAAGTTACTTGCATGTTAACACATATAGATTTGATAGGACTTGTTCTAAATTAAAGTTTAGAACGAAACATGGATCTGCTCGGTTTTGAATAAAACAAGGTATATTTGAAAACCAAGAAAAAAATTTACATCTCTATAAAAATGCATATTAATACTAATAACCAAAAGCATATCTAAAGACGAAAGTGTAAATATATATTTGACTTGTCTCGATTTTGAGTAACATTTATGTCAAATGTTTTAGTTTTAAATAAAATTTATATCAAAATTTAGATAAAAATATACATATGACAACGATATATTCAGAGTGTGTGAAAACAATATATTTAAAGTAAAATCGTTACCTATAAAAAGCTACCACCTAAAAAAAATTAAGTTTAATAAATACAATGTTAAAAATAAAATCAAATATTAAGTTTTATAGCTAATAAAAAATAAAATTTAGGTTATAAAGAAAATAAAAAAAAACTTCAGCTTAAAAAATACACCAAAAGAATTTGAACAGAAAAAAAATTTAAAGAAAACAAAATGAAAAACCAAAAGGAAAGGGAAAAGAATAGAAATCAAGAGAAGTAAGGGGTTAACTCCCATTTAGGTGCAAGAGTGAACAAACACGCTAAGAGTCATTTTTTTTTGTTTTTATACCAACCCTAAATTTATTTCACTTATGAGGAATTTTTTTAACCGTGTCATTTGCCAAGGGATGTGTGACATCTCTTAATTTGTTAATTTAAAGTTAGTCTTGTTAAATTCTTTCAAGGGCCATGTTTGCCTAATATAAAACTTGAGGATTATTTATGCTTGATTCTTTGATTTCGTTAAGTATTTCTTTTGTTTAGAAGTTAATAATTAATCTATTGAATTGAATATTAAATATTACTAATATAATAATATAATAATAATAATAATAATAATAATAATAATAATAATAATAATAATAATAATAATAAATAATAATAATAATAATAATAATAATAATAATAATAATAATAAAAAAAAATAATAACAATAATAATAATAATAATAATAATAATAATAATAATAATAATAATAATAATAATAATAATAATAATAACAATAATAATAACAATAATAATAATAATAATAATAATAATAATAATAATAATAATAATAATATAATAATAATAACAATAATAATAATAATAATAGTAATATTTATAAATTATAAGAATTATTAAAATTTAATATGTATAAAACCTTGATTTAAAGTCTAGGGGGTTATAAGGTAAATTTTAAAAAAGAAAGCTTTGTGCGTGAAATAACAAAGTACAAAACTACAGGGACTATTAGTGTAACTTTAAAAGTTACAACCCAAACCCCCCCCACTCGCGATTTCCCGGCCACCCTCCGGCCTTCGCTCCGGCGACCACCAAAACCTCAACAAACCATCGAATTAAATGCAATCGAACCGTTTCTAACCTCTGCACTTAAGTTTCGAACTAATTTGGCATTTAAATACGTATTAAGGGAGGTTTAATTCGTTTGAAACGAAACCGAAATAATCGATTCAAATCTATGATCCGTTCGAGCATATTAGACAAAATCAAAACCTGATAATTGAAGGGAAACCTTCCTTTTGATCTCGGGAAGCTACCTGAACCATCAATTTCAATCACAATACACTCACACCTCCCATCGATCATCATCTTTCGTCTTCGACCCGCATCTAGTCGAGAACTGTAACACCCCGGCCCCTCGTAATCACCAATATTGTCCGCTTTGCTCACTAAGAGCTCACGGATTTGTTTTTGGTTACCCAGGTGAAAACTTCCCAGGGGGTCACCCATCCTGGTACTACTCCCACCCGAGCACGCTTAACTGTGAAGTTTTTTAGGCTCCACAGCCAACTAAGCCCAAAACGCGTCGATGATTTAAGAGGCAGGTCATTACTTATGAGCCAGGAATCTCTCCTGTCCACGGACAATGTGGGAGGTACGCCTCTAGCTGTTGCAATCACCCCCCATAAGGGACTCATCGCACTCGATGAGGTTTTGCCCCAACGTATATGTGGGAGGTTGCCATTAGGTGTTACAATCACCCTCCCCTTAGGGACTCATCGTCCTCGATGAGTTTCTGCCCCATGGCCGAAGCACTCTTACACAAAATTGATTGAGGGCTTTGACATATCAGCACCATCCGAAGCATTCTGCAAGTTTAATTGGATTTTCATCGACGATTGCACCTTGAACCAGTTTCTCCTCGGTCGCGACTTAGATTCGTTTGTGAACATCGTATACCGATCGAATCCAGTGAGTTAAATACCTGTATACACTCGAAATTCCATGGGGAACGAAAGCCCTATGGTTAATTCAAGTAATAACCCCGAATTGATACGCAATTTTGGATTCAAACGTTCTAGGGTTCATGGGTTTGGGGATTTGCTTGAGTTTGTGTTTTTAAGTTTTAAAAACTGACTTATAACGCGGCTGGTAGCCTTGGTACAATGGTCAGCATGTTGCATTCCATCCATGAGGTCCCGGGTTCGAACCCGGGCACCCTCAAACATTATTTTTAAGCCTTTTTAGGCCTTAAATTAATTATAGAATTATTTTTAATAACTATAAAAATGGTTTTGTAGACTTTAAATATTTTTAAACACATCAAATCATTTTCTACAAATTTTCTAAATTTAAATAATTAAATACCCCAATTAATAAAATATTTTAACAAAGGTTATTCTTGGTTAAATTTTACTAAAATAGATTTTAAAAAGTAATTAATAAATTATTATTATTAGTCTAAATGTTGTCTTTGAATGATCATCGTTTAAATCACGTTATTTCAAATGTTTATTCAAATTTTACGTTTAAACTTTTATAGTTATTATAAATGGTTTGATTTATATTATAATAAAAGACATAAATAGTACATTTTTTTATTATAAGATCTAACAAAAATCCCCAAAATTCCACTTAAAACCCTAGACCACGTTAAAACGTTAAACTTATTATTATCATTCAACTTAAACCTTGTAAATATATATTCTTAGGTACCTTTTGAAGGATTGCGTTGGAACGTTATTATTATTTCTTATTAATCATCATTCTTATACTTATTTGCCATGTGAGTTTCCTTGTCCCCTTTTTACTTTATTTCACACTATTTTGGGGTGAAACATGATACTTATACATGATACACTTATACACATTTGAGACTTGTAAATCACTTGCAATTCAACTTATTATTTTGTCATGGTTATTTGTGTTTCGTAAGTGATTATATGAGATACATAGTTTGTTTACAATCATTAACTATTGCTAGCCTGGCGACGTCTTAGATCTTTGGGCCTGACAAGCCTATTTGGTGCTAAAGTCGATGTATTGCCGACTCCTGATGACGTATGCTTGTTCATCATGGGAACCAAATACACTTAGCCAATCTTTTATACTTGTAATCAAGTCGAGGTTTGGTTGTAACGATATGTGTTCTATAACCTTACTTGCTTATGACCTATGACATGAATTGCTACTTGTAACTTTTTTCATATTATGTATGAAAACCTTGGAAACTCATTGTAAGGCCCCGTTCCCGGGAAACCTCACAGTTGGTTAATCATAGCATAAAATCGGTTTAATAATAAAACATTGCAACGGAAATAATTAGACATTCATTTAAAACATAGAAACCATATTGTACTCATACATTTGTCCTTTAATTTCAAACAAAATATGCTAATTGTTCTTAAATTACAATAAAGATTTCATAAGTAGGAATGCCATCCATAGCTCCCCAAGTAGCTCCGTGTGCCATCCTCAGCATCAGCACTTACCTGCCAACTATTATGCATAATAGTTGGCAGGTAAGTGCTGATGCTGAGGATGACACACGGAGCTACTTGGGGAGCTATGGATGGCATTCCTACTTATGAAATCTTTATTGTAATTTAAGAACAATTAGCATGTTTTGTTTGAAATTAAAGGACAAATGTATGAGTACAATATGGTTTCTATGTTTTAAATGAATGTCTAATTATTTCCGCTGCAATGTTTTATTATTAAACCGATTTTATGCTATGATTAACCAACTGTGAGGTTTCCCGGGAACGGGGCCTTACACTCACCAACTATTTTTAGTTGACTCTTATTTTTATCATGTTTCAGGTCAACCTCAAGTTTAAAATGATCTTTTGAAGCATGCAATAATCTAGGACTTGGACCTAGTTAATGAAATAAAAGTTTACATTATGTTATGTTATGTTTGAACTTATTATTTTTTTTTGAGACTTATGATTGCATTTCATTTTAAGACTTATGATAATAATATTTATAATTTAATATAGCGTTATGTGGCTGTGAACAATCTTAACCCTCACATCTCGACGTTTCCGCCGTCAAGGTTGGGGTGTGACAGGATGAGTGTGTCATGTGGACAATTAAAATAAAATTACTGTAAACACTATCTTGCTAATCTTATATAGTATAATTTTATGGGTCACCATCGAAAAATATAAGGATAAATTGGGTTTCAAATGTGCAAATGCGATGTTGTGTAAAAGAAAATACCATGGGTCACTTGACCCATACCAATAAATATAGTTTCTCCCTTTAAAAGGAAAAGTGACCTAATAATGCGTATAAGAGGGTGTGTGGGGGGAGGGGGCGTTATTTTGTTGTTTAAATACTAAACTATTAAATTATTAAGATAAAAAAGTCTGTGTAATGTAAAAATATAATAGATCGGTAATGTTAATGAAATAACAGACTATTAAAATATGAAGTAATTAATAGACAATATGAAGCATATATAATGTAACAATAGAATGTTAATGTAATAATAGATTATTAATATATAAAGTCTATGCACTTTTACAATAGATTGTTAATGTGAAGTAAAATAATAATAGACTATTATGATATGAAGTCTCTGCAATGTAACAATAGATTGTTAATGCAATAATACACTATTAAGATATGAAGTAAATAACCGACAATTAAGAGAATAAGTATATATAATGTAACAATAGATTTGTTAATACAATGATAGAAGTGTACGTAATGTAACAATAGATTGTTAATGTAATAATAGATTATTAAGATATGTTGTAAATTAATAACAAACTATTAAGATAAGAAGCTATGTAATGTAGCAATATAATAGTTTATTAACGAAATAAGAGACTATTAAAATATGAAGTAAATAATAGACGATATGAAGTATATGTAATATAACAATAGATTGTTAATGTAATATTAGTCTATTAAGATATGAAGTTTATGCAATGTAACAATAGATTGTAAGTAAATTAATAATAGACTATTAAGAGATGAAGTTATAACAATGTATTGTTAATGCAAAAATAGACTATTAAGATATGAAGTAAACAAAAGACTATTATGATATGAAGTATATGTAATGTAACAACAGATTTGTTAATCTAATAATAGACTTTATGATATGAAGTGTATGAAATGTAACTATAGACCGTTAATGTCTAATAGACTATTCAGATACGAAGTCTATGTAATATAATAATAGAATAGACAGATTGTTAATACAATAATAGACTATTAATATATAAAGTATATGTAATGTAACAATAGATTTTTAATGCAGTTATATACTATAAAAAGTATATGTAATATAACAATAGATTGTTAATGCAATAATTTACTATTAAGATATGAAGTGTATGTAGCATTATATTGTTGTATGGTCGGTTGGATGTTGATCTTTTAGTGTTTTTCTATTTGTAAAAATGCAACTTATGAATACTTGCAATATTTTCTATATGTGTTTAAGCAATCAAGAAAAATAAACAAGTGATATGAATTAAGAAATAAGTTTTCAACCATGACTACGTGAGAAAGATGACTTGTGATTTAAAAATTTTTAAACATCAACAATGTTCTCACCACAATTTCATATTTTCATGGGCGGTGTCTTTTTATTTAGCATGTCGATCTCCATAGTTAAGAACATTTATTCTTAATGTTGTTTTTGAGACTATTAATGTGATATTATATCAACAATCAAAAACTAATGTGATGTAATGTCAACGATAAAAAATTTATACATAATCATTTTTATTATACCAGGTTTTTATTGTCTATAGAATATCATAATAAAATTACATTAATGTTAGTGGTTATCATTTTGATAGAGAGGGGTTTGACCGTTTTAGGGTTACATTAGCTCCTTTTCATTAATACTACTAGTTTCATCTTGAATTTAAACATCAAATATTACTTTCAAAACTTGTGAAGGTTTGATCACGACAATTTCCATGTGTAGTATAATTAGTTGAATTAGTTTTACGATGAACTGGACTAATTTGAATTAGAATTGAATGTAATATATACTACTAAATTTAGAGTTGAGTACAATAAAAATCGACGATAAAACATATGCAAAACAAGTTGGAAAAATTATCAGTGTCGATTAACACCGGGCTACATGTAGACCATCTTTTTTAGCGACAAGTGAGTGTGATATAGCAGCTCACGTCATTAAAAGACAAAGTCAATCAAGGATTGAAGAGTTATAGATTTCTAACTTTTGGTTTCGACCTAAGTCTCTCTATAGGTTCTAAACACCTATAAACTCATCCCAATGCTAAATCTTATATAGAAACACCATAATAGAAGATTAAATTTCATTTTAGAGCAACACATGAGAATTTTGAATGATTATTCATTCTTATTCTTGTGTTTGGTTTTTAAAATTATTCAAGGATCTCTTATCATCATGCTTGCCACCTATTGATATTTCTTGTCCAGAAGACACCCCTGATTACGACCGTGATTACAACTTGCATGCAGATTCATGTTTATTCTTGTGTTTTCATGTTATGTCTATGTAACAAGTTGAGTATTTTCAACATTAAGTTAACATGTGTTACAACAACTTTATTAGATGACATTATGTTTAAACATATGACTAGTTGTAAGCATTGACACGTGAATGTGAATAACTATTAATGTGTTTTTGGTTTCACGTTAATTCGACACATAGTTTATCATATGCCACCTTATTATGCCCATTTAGTTTAGTTAATTAGAAAAGGATATTTCGTGTGTAAGTATATGAATTGTGCCGTAGGTTAGTGGTGAATTAAAATCAGCCCATGTTTATGTAATCAAATCAACCTTGCTGTTATTAATTAAACTATAGTTTCATATCCATGTTTGAAATTGAAGTGATATTTTGTCTCTCATGTTTGCAATTCCATTGTGTGTTCTTATGTTCTTGTTTGTAATATTGCTTCTTAGTTTTATTAGTTAACTTAATCTTCAATTTTTTTATTATAAAAAAGTTTATATAATATTAATCACATGTTACTCGTAAATATGATAACCTACATATCTTAACTACCTAGGTTATTTAGTTCTTTGCATGACTTAGTGACGATCATATCCATGTTTGTTTGGTTTTTTCTGATATTCTTGGCTTAAAATTTTAAAATAAAAAATATTGTTATTTTTATTTATTTATTTTTTATTTGTTTGCTTTTATCTGGTTATTCCATTATGTTTGTGAGATTTTTTCTTTATAGGCATTATAGAATCTCAAATATTTGATTTGACAATGAATAGAGTTGATTATTTATGTACATTTAACGGGAGCTTAGTGCACTCACCACAATTTTATGGGTAGTGTCTTTTCATTTTGCATGTCTCCGTAGTCCGTACTCAACAACATTTATACTTTTTGTTCTTTTCTAGAATATGAATTTGATGCTATCTCAACAATTAAAAGTTAATTTCTGGTTTCATGTATATACAATTTATCATAATATTTTGGCTATATGATGTCTTTATGTTCGAAGATTCATATTTTAGTCGAATATATAGTTTATTGTTTTTTGAAGCGACACATGAGCAATAATTTATGTACGCGGCTCATCTCATAGTTTTTTGTCTTACCAAAATGACTATTAGGTGAAATCAAATATAAAAATATAATATCTGTATTTCTTGATAATAACGATAATAATATAACAACAGGATTATTAATGTAACGTATTTTATGATAATAATAATAATATAACAATAGATTGTTTATGCAACTATTAAGATTTAAGATATGAAGATATGTAATATAATATATTGTTAATGTAATAATATATTATTAAGATATAAGGTAAATGTAGCATTATATTTTTGTATGGTCGGTTTGATGTCAGTCTGGTGGTGTTCTTCTATTTGTAAAAGATCCATGTATCGATACTCGTAATATTTTATATATGTATTTAAGCAATCAAAACAAATAAACAAGTGACATGAATTAAGGAATGAGTTTTCGACCACAAGTACATGAGAAAGATGACTTACGTTTTAAAAATGTTTAAACTTCAACGATCATACTCACCATAATTTCATGGCCGGTGTCTTTTTATTTCGCATGTCGATCTCCATACTCAACAACATTTATTCTTTATGTTATTCTCTAGATTATTAATGTGATATTATATTAACAATCAAAATTTAATATGATCTTAAGTCAACAATCAAAAGTTTATCAGATTGTATATATTATCTTTTTCGTTATACCAGCATTTTATTGTCATTAGGATATCATATTACATTAAATTTAGTGGTCATCATTTTGAGAGAAGGGTTTGACCGTTTGAGAGTTACATTAGTTACTTTTCATAAAAAGTACTAGCTTGTTCATTTTACATTTACACATTAAATACTAGTTACCAAATATCACTACGAGAAAAAGTTAAGTTGGGAAGGCTTGATTCAGATTTGGATATACTGATACTACTCGACTTAAAGTTGAAACTAGCTTTAGTAAATCCTGTAATATTGCATGTGTTGAATAAAATATATTAAATATAATAAAAATTTATTAATTATAAATTGATAATCTAAAATAAGATATGATTGAAATATTTCTTATAATAAATAAAATAAAATATTTATTTCAAAACAAATATTTTAAAAAAATATCATACTTAAAAACTTTCTTATCATAACTCTTAATTTTAATTATTTTTTGTTTACAAAAATATTTTTGTTTTCAAACACCAATTATAAATTATTTCCTTAGAAATAACATTAGTAAAGATCTCTTTCTTAATTTATTAAAAAACTATTTTAATCTAAAAAATTAAATAGTATTATTTGTGATTAATGTGATTATTAAATAAGAGAGAAAAGCGAAAAAAATTGGTGAGAAGAAATATAATGTTGACATGTGTCCATTTTAGATACTTTTTATTAGAGTAGGAAGATAATAAACATAGGCGGAGCTTCAAACATACTGAATTGGGGGGGGGGGGGGGGCAACTCTATATATATTAAAAATTTTACACTACCGGGATAGAAGTGTACACTATCAAACCAAAAATTAACACTATGTTAGAAACCCATGCATCATACTAGTTGAATGGAAATATCAAATTATATTTATTTATTATTTGTTAAATATTATAATTTAATATTTTAAAATAAAATATGATTGAGATTAAATATAATTAACTACTTTAGATAATAAAATAATGTATTCTTTAAACTTCCGTCTTTAAAAACATTACTTTTAAAAAATTGGGTTTTTAAACACTTCTATTTTTATAGTTACTTTTTTTCAATGTCAATTTCTAAATATTAAAATCTTTTATATTTAAAAAGTTTTTGTTTAAAAAAATAATTTTAATAAAATATGTTTTTAATTTATAAAAAAATTGTTTTATAATTTGAAAAGTATATAAATAAGCATTAGCATATTATCTATTAAAAATGGTTAACTATCAGTTCAGTTATGGCACGTATCAAATCTTAGGTGACGACTATGTGAACAACGTAGAAAGATACCATGTGGCTAATAACTATTTTGTTTTATTAGCGAAAAGTTTCTGCTTAAATTTTGTTTTTGGAAAGAGGAGGTTGGGCTTGGGCCCACAACAGGTAATAACCGATCTGTTATTAGAACTTAAAAGGGCATTGGCCCATTTTTGCTAACTCTTCATTCAAGTTTGATTTCATCGCTACTTAGGAGTCTTGGATCGTATATTGGTCGAGTAAAAGAGAGAGGAATGGACCGTCTACCGGGTCACTTATTTGTGCTCGGATTTCTATCAAGTCGACAATAAAATCTTTGTTTTGGTCGGGTTTTTATCACTTGAGTTCTAATCAAGCCGACTAAAATAAATTTCGCTAATTAGTTTCTATATAAGTTTCATGTGACAGAGGATCAAAGCATCCGTAGTATACCATTCGATTTCCATCTTTACAGAATTACAGTTTCACCAAAAGAGTCAAAATTTACTTCTGGTATGGTGCTAAAAAAGTTATTGAATTTGCATGTTTATTTAATTATTCATCAAAGTCAAAGTTTACTTCTGGTTTGTTGCTAGAAAATATTGAATTTGCATGTTTGTTTAATTATTCATCAAAGGGCTTCTAGGCTCTAGCCCAATGGTAGTCAGGTGTTTATGAAATGATATCCAGTCTTACTGTAGATAAGTTGGCATAGATTTAAAAGTATATTAGTAGGTGCATGACTTTGTTGTAAAACTAAATAACAATAAAAATATTCAATTCCGTATGAGTTTTGTGAAATATGAAAGACAAAAGTTATTTTGTTCCAGATTGCTTACAAATAAAGACAAATATTAAATATAGAAATAAAGACAAATATTTAGGGTTGTAAACAAGTCGAGCTTAGGTAGGGTGGGTGTCACACCCTCAATTTCAACAAACAGGGTAATATCGTTAGGCGCGTGACATACCAGGATATCAGCCATTAGTTACACCAAACGACACAACAGCTACAAAACATAATTATCCATTTAAATTAAAGTTTCCCAAATTCAGAGTTAAATATGAAAACATGAAAGTAATACGAAAACGTATAAATTCATAATTTAAACGGCGCAAACACGCGCAAAAATAGATAAGTATAATGTGTAGAAAAATGCAATTGTTCTCTGTCGACCAACAAATGATAAAGGTATATATATATATATAGATATACACACACACATACAGATAGAGACAGACAGACATAGATACAGACAGAGAGACAGACAGAGAGACAGAGGGAGAGAGAGAGAGAGATAGAGATAGATAGAGAGAGAGAGAGAGAGAGAGAGAGAGAGAGAGAGAGAGATAGAGAGAGAGAGACAGAGAGAGACATATATACATAGAGAGATACAGACATACATATAGAGACATACATACAGATATATATACATACATATATACATACATATATACATACATACATACATGCATACATATATATATATATATATATATATATATATATATATATATACATGTATATATATATATAGTATATATATATATGTATATATATGTATATATGTATATATATACATATATATACATATATATATATATACATATATATATACATATATATATATATACATATATATATATGTATATATATATATATCTATATATCTATATATATATATATATGTATGTGTATATATATATATATGTATATATATATGTATATATATATATATATGTATATATATATATATATATATATATATATATATATATATATATATATATATATATATATATATATATATATATATATATATATATATATATACATATATATATTTATATATGTGTATATATGTATGCATGTATACATAGAATTAAAGATAAATATGGCTGATAGAATGTTCATTTGAGGGGTTAAAAAGGATCCTCAAGAATAGGGATGGCAATAGGACGTGTATGAGTAATCCCAACATCATACTCGATTAGAAAAGTACAACCCATACTCGGCCTAAAACCTGTCGAGTATGTATCGGACATTTACCTGCTGGGTATCACATTTCATGATAATAACCATAATAATTTAAGAATAGCTTATTAATGTAATATATTTCATGATAATAATAACAATATAACAAAAGATTGTTAATGCAATAATACACTATTAATATATGAAGCATATGTAATGTAATATATTGTTAAAGCAATAATATACTATTAAGATATGAAGTATATATAGCATTATATTTTTGTATGATCGGTTGGATGTCGGTCTTTAGTATTCTTCTATTGTATAAGAACCATGCACAAATACTCGTAATTTTTTAATATATGTATTTAAGCTATCAGAACAAATAAACAAGTGAACATGGGACATGAATCATGCAATGAGTTGTACTCCACCATGACTACGTGAGACATATAACTTATGATTTAAATATTATTGAACTTAACGATACTCACCACAATTTCGTGGGCGGTGTGTTTTTATTTCGCACGTCGATCTTCATACTCAACAACATTTATTCTTAAATGTTTTTTTCTAGACTATTAATGTGTATTATATCACAAAAAAACTAATGTGATGTTAAGTCAACAATCAAAATTTATAAGATTGTATATGTTATCTTTTTTTAATAAAATATCATATTAAAACTACATTAATTTTTAATGGTTATTTTTTTATAGAGAGGGGTTTGACCGTTTAAAGTACTTGTTCAAATTAAATTTACACATCAAATATTAGTTTCAAATATCTTTATCAGAAATGTTTAAGTTGGGAAGGTTTGATCCAGACAATTTCTATGCGTTTTAATATGCATTTATATATAATTATAGGTACTAAATTTACTATGAAATGAACTACTTTTGGTAAGAACTAGATGTAACGGGTACTAAATGATTTAGAGTTGAATACAATAAAAATTGACATAAAAAGCATGCAAAACGAAAATGCGGTGGAAAGTTGTCGATCATCATTCAATGCCAGGCTACACATAGACCATGTTTTCGAGCGTCAGATGAGCATGATACAACATGTTGAGCGCACTTGGGTGTTGATCAACGGCCAATGAGTGTTGGTCAACGCACCAAAGGAAAATCGGTTAAGTAAATTAAAAGGCAACAACGACTACAGTTTGATAACGACAAAGGACCCTCTAAAGACTCTAAGGACTCTAAAATACCTACAAAGGACCCTCTAATGACTCTAAAACACCTAAGAACTTAGCCAATGGTAAATCTCATATAGAAACATCAAAACACAAGATGAGATTGCATTTAAGAGCATCTTTGACATCTGTTGTAATTCTTACGCTTGGTTTCCAAAAGTTGTAGGATCTCTTACTACCATGCTTGTCTCTTATCAACGGTCCATGTCCAGAAGACACCCCCTGATAACGACAATGATTACGACTTCTTTAATTGTGTTATTTAACTTTAATTGATGCATGGTTGTATTCGACACTTGATATCTATGTTTATTTATGTATTTGTATGCTATGTTTAAACATATGAATAATTATAAGCATTAACATGTGATTGTAAAAAAACTATTTATGTGTTTTTTGGTTTCAGTCATTTATCATATGCCATCTAATTGTGCTCATTTAGTCAAGGTCTTAAGAAAATGACACAATATGTAAGTGTATGGGTTGTGACGTAGATTAGTGGTGAAATTAAACTAAACTATGTTTACGTATCATCGGTTAAGTTTAAAATCTCATACCTAGAACCGAAGTGATCTTTTGTGTCTCATGTTTGCAATTCGACCTTGTGTACTTGTGTTCTTATGTTCTTGTAGTTTTCTCGCTTCTTAGTTTTATGAGTTAGCTTGATCTTCAATTTTCTCCAAACAATTTATATATTACTAAGTACATGATACTCAGCAACCTAGGTTATTTAGTTTTTACACGACTTAATTGAGAGTTAGGACGCTTAGTATTATATTTCTTTGTTTGATTTTGTCTGATACTATACATATACTAATTTTAAGTTTTGTATGCATTGTAAGTTGCAGTATATGTTTTATGGGTTGTATAAACGTTTTTTTAATCATTGACTTTATTATAACCCAATATTTTTACAACTTTTAAATTTAGCATCAATATTTTCTGTACTTTCAACTTTGGCCTCATATGCTTTTCATATTTTTTTAATTTTTTCGTTTTACGTTTCGCTCTAAATTTTACGATTTAACACGCCGCAACGTGCTTGTGTTGTTCAACTTTTTTTCGCTTATCTTTCCCGTTTAACGGCTCTATTACAATCGTTGGTCATAAATCGATTTACTTATTGTTTCATGTGTTTTATGTTCCGCTTGCGTCACTGCACGATTCAACGTTTTTACGTATACTTTTCATTCGATCTTTTTTTCCGTTTTTATGGTTTTTTCGGTGTTGGTGGTCACCGGCAGTCGTGTGTCCTTAGTGTTACTTGGTACGGTTTGACGCCTCCCGCCATAACGCGGGTTTTGCTTTAAATTTTAAATTCAGAAATTATTTTTTTTCCTATCTCTCGGGTATTATATTGTGTTTGTTTATGATACCTTCGCGCCTAGTAGAATCTCTTTGACAATATTTATTATTCAATATAATTTCATGGACGGTGCCTTTCTATTTCGCACACAATATTTATTCTTCATGTTCTTTCTTAGACTATTAATGTAATGTTATATCAACAATAATAAATTAATGCAATGGTCAACAATCTACATTTATATAAAATCTTATTTTCACCTTTTATTGGTCAATCGCGCGAATATCATATTAACATTACATTTTTAATGGGTTTATCATTTGATAGAGAAAGGTTACATTAGTCCTTTTCTTTAAAGTAATATTGTGTTGGTTTCTTGGCCTTGCCGACTCTTTCGAATATTGGGTTTTGAGCTTTTGCTTATCTTCCTTTAAGGCTTTATTGTGGGTTATTTAAGAGCATTTAGCGTTTTTTTAATATTTATATTTATTTGAGTAGTATTTTTGTCCCTAACGTTTTGTTTAATTGTCATTTCAATCAAAAAACTTTTTTTTTGTCATTTCAGTCACTGTAGTTTACCAAATGTTGTCATTTTCATCCACTCCACTAACTCCGTCAAGATCTTCGTTAAATGCGAGGGTATTTTAGTCTTTTTCAACACCCTAATTATCCAATTAAAACAAATTAATTAATTAAAACCAAAAAAATGAAGTGACTAGTGAGATCAGACTCTTCGATTTAAAAACTTCGATTAACTCTAACTCATGTTATTCGATTGAGGCCTGTTATGAGATTTCAATTAACCTTCCCATTTTGTTTTGACATGTACTTTTATCGATTGAGGTATGATGTGGGATTGAAGTTTGTTGTTGTCACGCTTTGTTTGATTGAAGTCTGCTATTGTCGCGTATGTTCGAACGTGACAACAACAGACCTTAATGAAACAAAATGTGACAATAGTATATCTAAATCTAACAACGGTGCACGTTCGAACAAACCGTGAAGATCTATTAAAGTCCAACAACATGCCTCAATTGAACAAAATGAATTAGCGTTAATTAAAGCTTTAAAATTGAAGCGTCTTGTCTCACTAGTCGCTTCATATTTTTCTTTTAGTTTTAATTTAATATTAATTGATTAATTGTTATAATTGGATAATTAGGGTGTTGCAAAAGGCTAAAATACCCTCATATTTAACGGAGATCTTAACGGAGTTAGTGCAGTGGATGAAAATAGCAACATTTGGTAAACTACAGTGACTGAAATGACACAAAAAAGATTTTGGATTGAAATGACAAATAAAATAATACGTTAGGGATGAAAATAACATTTTACTCTTTTTATTTTTTTAATGAGTGTGTGTCATATATATTATAATGAATGGTTGTGAGTGGAGAGGAGAGAAATATTATTGTTCATATGTATAATTGGGGGAAACACTATTCACCCCTATAGTTTTTTTAAATACTTTTAAAAGTGTTTGTGAGTCGATACAAGAGAAAATGTAATGATAAATATATCAAAATGTATTATTTAGTTGAAATATAAAAATAAAAAGTAGTGATTTTTAATGTAATCAATAGGATGTTTACGAGGGATGGGATGTGAATGCTCTAAATTGTAATTAGGTTTTATTATATACCAAGTATTGTTCTAATTTAATTTGTTTCATTTTAATTTTTTTGTTTATTGTCTATTTATTATAATAAAGAAAAGATATATAGAATATTATAAATAGGTCGAGATAATAACAAATTTTACCTTTGTTTCATCATATAAAAAGACCGCTTCAAATAAGAACATAACCAAACTATCACCCTTTTAAACACCACCATCCTTTACCACATCAAGCCTCTGTCAAATTCATCACCGTTCGTCATCAAATCACCACCATTGGACAACCACCACCCTGTTGACCATATCACTTCTCCACACTCATCATCACTGCTACTATTCACCACCATCGCCTTCTCTAAACCTAGTGTCGCTTTTATGTTATAAATTTTACGTTTGTGCCTAGGGTTTTAAAATTATTGGGGCCATTAATTTTTAAAAAAGTAAAGGAATTATATATACATAATCAAATTTATCATTCCTAGGTATTTTTTAACCCTAAAATGTTTTTTTTTGAAAACTACTAAGCATTCTTCATAGAAACACCTTTTTAACCATTTCGGTTAATTGATTGTTTTTTAACTTCTATTTAATTATTGTTTACTGTTTTGTATCAAAAAGTATATTTTATATTGCTTTTTGTTCTTTTTGGCCGGTTTCATTCACTTAATCATATGCAGTGGCGGAATTTGAATAATTTTATAGGGTGCCCGAAAGTTTGAAACCTAAATTAAGGGAGCCGGACTCGATAAGCTTAAAATTTTTGGAAAAAAAAACATAAGTTTTCATTTCTGAACGAAAAAACGGGAGGAGTTGGCCACCCGGGCCCCAACAAAGCCCTTTTGCATACACAAAAAGCTGTAATGTTTTTTATAAACAATTTTACTTTTTTTTTGGTACACCTCCTAGCTTATGTAAAGTTTTTCTTCTCTTTATGTTCGAAGATTCATATATCAAACCAAAAGAAGTTTACTCAATTTCATATTAACTGTTGTCATGAATTCTTTGTGGCTTATCAAGTTTTTATAAATAGTAGGAGTGTAATTTAGCCAACCTATTTGACCTCTTTTAATTCGTCATTTGGCATGTTTTCATCAGCCCGTTTATCATCGTTGTTTTTACCCACTCACAGAAAGGGCCTCTATCTTTTACTTGACATTCGACTTAAAAGGATTGAGCCGCCCCCACCAAAACCTCATCAATATCACCCACCAACTACCACCGGTGTCAATATCGTTAAACCACCTCTAAACATCCTTAAACCCCACACCACATATTTAGTAAAATCGAAGCCCTACCATTAAGTCATCAACCACCACCACAATGCTAACACCACCTCAAACACCCTCAAACACCACATCATATCAAAACCTAATGGTTACATATTGATAAGTGCAGGAGTTGAGCTTAATGGTAATATACTTTTTTCACAATATCATAGGTTAATTGACGATTATACTACAACCTTTTCACATTAACATGACTCATTTTGTTTGATGGGTTGTACATTAATGGGGAAGCGCATTCGTTGGTTTGGCTGACATTTACTCGATGAATAAAATAACTCATAAAAAATTGTTTAGAGACAAGGGCGGGTGTTGAAGCAACCAACATGGTTGTTGTTTTGTGACCTTGAGGTCATGGGTTCAAGCCATGAGAAACAACCTCGTGCACAAAATGTAGGGTAAAATCGTGTACATCAAACCATGAACCGATCCTGCCCCAGGGTATCTACGCAAAACGAGAGTTAAGTCAAACACCGAGAACACCATTTTTTTAAAATTGCCTAGAGACCTTAAAACAAAACAAATTTGATTTAGATATGTATAAATCACACGAATATTTGATATACATGTTATCATGACCAATGTTAGACAAAAAAATGTAAAATAAAATAAAAACAAATAGTGATTCCAGTATGTAGGCGTTCAACCTCACAATCAAACCACTTTCTCTGTCTTCTCCATCCGTCCACCTAAGTCGTTACAAAGGCCACATACGACCAACAATCCACCCGTTGGGACGCTCTTATGGTTAACGAATTAAGCTTTGAATCTTATACCATAAGCATCACTCTTCATCTCATTTGTAATTATTTTAAGTTTTACTTTTGGGCCATTTTGAGCTTAGCTTTGGGCCTTTTGGGCCACTCAACTTAGTTGCCCCGGCAAAACAAACGGGTTGAGAGAAATCAAACACAAATTATTTGAAAACATATGACCCGCTTATATTTGAAAATATGTTCTTAAAGTGACAGCCTTCGAGTCGATTTCGAGCCCGTCTTGTTCGATTTCCAGTAAAAGCTTGGTCCCGCGACCCGACTTTTTCTTTTCTATCTTTTTTTATAAAAAGGAAAAGTTAAATAACAATGATTTGGTCTCTCCTTTTCTTTTACAAGTGAGTTGGGCCTAATGGACTTTACACCTCATCTCAATATTTTTATACAAGAAAGCTAGTACTTGTGCTCATTTTAAACCCTGCATAGATCCAACATCCGTAAAAGAAGCATAAGAATCCCATTATTGTACAATAAAGGGTGTCAATTGTTGAAAAAATGGCATGTTTATCTACGACATCCGATCAACAACAACAATCGACTAAGAAGATGATTCGGATGAAGAGTTTGGGAGTAAACACTAGTCACTCGAGCCCATTGATTGATGGTGATGACGAGCTATCGAAATCGGCATTGTTTGCTTTTCGGGCCAAAGAAGAAGAGATCACAAAGAAGAAGATGGAGGTCAAGGAGAGAGTTCAAGCTCAGTTAAGTCGGGTCGAACAAGAAACCAAAAAGTTGGCTGAAATTCGTAATGTGAGTAGTATAATTTTCCTTGTAAATATTTTTTATAACGAAAGAAAGTGAAAAACAAACAGTTTTCTTATAATATTTTTGATTCCTAGCTATATTAGTTCATTTTAGGTTACATACTTGTACAAAACCGAATTAACCAGAAAGAACCGAACTGATAGATCAAAAATTCAGTCTTTGGTGACCGAAACATTAAAACCTTTTGTGTTTGAATGTCTAATTTATCAAAGTTTTGTTATTATAGCTTTTGTTAAAATAAAATAAAATAAAATTTAAGCTTATGTATTAAATTTGTTAGAAGTCTTTTATTTTTACCAGAATTAAAGTCGTTACTAAATCTGATCCAATTAAGCCATACTTGCAAATATAGGCTCAAATGTCGGTTAACCAAACTGTTTTATACAATGACCAAAACTTTCGGTCATGATTTGATTATGAATTAAAACCAAACTAAACCAAACCAAACCAAACCAAACCGTATATGTCCTAATGAGAATAAATGTGTGTGTAGGATCTTGAAGCACTTGAGGATCCAAGGTGGAAGGAAGGATTGATTGTAAGAAAGAAGGTTGACTTGGTCAATAAAGAACTAAAGTCATTGGGACAAAATTGTCAAAAGAAGGTAAATACAGGTCAACAAAGAAGGTTGACTTGGTCAAACATAGGATTCCAAACAACTTTATCATACTAAATAGTAAAATAACTTTTATAATTTTTATTTATTTTTTCAGATTTTATTTATTAAAATATAATGTTATAATATGTAGGAAAAAGAGTATAGAGAAGCTTTGGATGCCTTTAACGAGAAAAACAAGGAGAAAGCACAACTAATTACCAGATTAATGGAGGTAATACTTGCACTTAATTTACAAATTTTAACTTAAAACCGTATAATTTAATTGTTATTTGCTTGTAGCTATTAAGTTTATATCATATGTCAATAATTAACAAAAAATATTTCGTTTGATTTCTGCAGCTGGTTAACGAAAGCGAAATGGTGAGGAAAAAGAAAATTGAAGAGTTAAACGAAAAAATCCAATCATTTGTAAAAAGTAATAAATAAGGTTATCATTATTACTGTTGTTATTATTTGGTTAAGTTATTAAAAGAGTTATGAATGGTTGATTTATTGTAAAACAAAATGCCGTGAGGGTAATTTAGTGGTTTAAGGTTGCATTTGTAAGACACTTATTTACATATCTCGTGCTTGTTATAAGTTTGGTTTTAAAATTTATTTATTGTATTGATATCAGTTTCTATACAACATCGTGTCTCTTGTATATATTTTGTAATTACTAGAGGGGTGTTAGGCACAAGAACACTATTTTTTTAATTAAATTCTTTTTTGATAATATCATAATAAAATTAAAGAGAATGTTTTAAAAATTAGAGTAAATTACAGGGAGGGTACTCTGAGTAGTGGGTACCTCGTAGGACCTCGACCCGCCTACTCGGGTCTTGTATGGATATGCAGGAAGGGGTTGTGTTTGTTCGCGAGAATGGATTCCTCGTCAAGTCGGTTTGGGGTGTGTGGACACACTTGCGCGAATTCGGGTAACGGCTACAAGGGAGAAAGAAAAAGGAAATTGTACCCGACCAGGGATGGACGTAAACTCGTAAGCTACCGAGGGTAGGCATAATCGTCCAGGTCTTATTGTGAAAGAAAAAAGCCGCCCTGCCGCAGCAGGCGGTTGCTTCCTCTGTCGTCGCCGGGGAGCTCTTGGCGAGGAGACCTTAGGAGAAGTTGCTAAAACAAACGTTTCGTCCTTTAGGTTTATAGCGAATTTAAGGTTTCGTCCTTAAACTAAGAAAATTACAGTAAACATCCTTTACATTTAAGAAAGCTTGCACGTTTCATCCTTTACTCTAACGAACGTTAATTTTGTCCGTTAAATGATGTCATGTGCCATGCACATGAGGGCATTTTGGTACTTTTACCTTTCATTTAAATAAAAAGTTATAAATAATTAAAACTAACTAAAATACACTTTCCATCTCTCCTCTTCTTTCCTCTCCCACATCTATCAACATTAAAAAAACTACCAATCTCCCCAACGTACACTATTTTGATGGTCGGTTGTAAACATGAAGCGATAGAGTTACAATCGGTGGTGAAGACACGAGCACCGAAGGCGATGACGAGATTTCCAGCACCATCACCACTCACTGCTGCAATTCCCCCTGTCTCGATGTCTCTCTCTCACCGCTCACACCACCGATGTCTCTCGATGGTGGTGGTTGGTTGGTTGCAGGTTGGGGGATAACGAAGGTGGCAGTCGTGGTGGTCGTACGTTTGGTCTTGATGGAGGTGACGACGGTGGTGTTCGGTGGTCGCAGGTTAGGGTTTGATGGATGTAAGGTCAGGTGGTTGCAGGTTGGGGTTTGATGGAGGTGATGATGGTTGTGGTCGGTGATAGAGGTGACGATGGGTGGTGCTCAGCGGTAGGCAGGTGGTGGTGGTGCCGGTGGGCTGGTGGTGGGGGTGGAGGGGTGGTGGTGGTGTTTCTTGTGTGTGAAGATAGAGAGAGAAAGAGAGAGATGGGGGTAGAGAGAGAAAGAGAGGTGTGGGGTGGGGTAGGGTGGGGTGGGTTTTAATATTCTGTTTTCTATTAATAAAAGGTAAAAAGATCAAACTACCCTTATGTGCAAGGCACCTGACCTGACTTAATGATCAAATTTAACGCCTGTTAGACGATAGGATGAAACGTGCAAACTTTTTAACACATAAAGGATGTTTACTGTAATTTTCTTAGTTTTAGAATGACACCTAAAATTTACAACAAAACTAAAGGACGAAAAATATAATTTACTCTAAAAATTACTAGAAGGGTGCTCGTACGTCATGCTTACGCCTATGACATTTCAATTCCCAAAATCTTGTTAGCCATTCAATAGCTCTATGCATAAAAAAACAATATATATGGAGTTCACATCCTTTCATATATAAGAAAATTTATTTTTTTCTCCGCATCCTTCGTTTTCAGATTCATCCGAAGGCGAATGGTTGCGTTGCAAGTGTCGGTCCGACTTCTTTCTCATTCGCGAGGAGGCTGAAACTTCACATCTAATTCAAAAGAAAAAAACATCCCCTGATACTAGTAATTGTGGTGACTCATTTGACGAATACTAAAAGACGACCAAAAGAAACATCCCGTGAAACTTTGTACAAATTTAGTAAGGTATATTCTTTATTGTCTGTATTTGTATCATTATTGTTGTTGGTTTGTTGTTTATTTAGTTTAATTAAGGTATCATTGATCTATACTATACTTGAGAAGACTAACGTTGAGTGACATACATAAAATATACTTGATAAAGAGGTACACGGTTTTAACAAGATGCTAGGTAGCATCGATTGTACACATTGGGAGTGAGCAAACTGTCCTACTAGTAAGGCAATAAATGAGCTGAGCCAAGTCAGCACGTTTGTATACGAGCTTAGCCAAGCCGGTTCACGAGCCAACTTGTTTATTAGAGGATAGATATTCTATATGAAATTAACATTTTTTCTATCAACGACCGATGTGGGATTTGCCTACGACGTTACAATCAACCCCCTTTGGACTCATCGATGAGATTTGCCCCACTATCCCATCAATGAATGTGAAATTTGCTTAAGGTGTTCCTCTAAACACCCCGGGGACGACTCACCAGTTTTGATGAGGTTTGCCCCACCAACCCGAACGACACAGGACTAGCTCTGATATCATTTGTAACATCTGGCCACTCATACCATCAATATTGTTCGCTTTACCCATAAAGAGCTCATGCATTTGATTTTGTTTGCTCTGGTGAAAACATATCAAGGAGGTCACCCATCCCTAAATTCATGCCACCTGAGCGTGCTTAACTGTGGACATCTCATCTCATCTATAGCCAAATCACCTAAAAAGCATTGGTGATATTAAAGATATGACATTTTTTATGTACCCAACATCTCTTTTGTCCACGCCCATTTAGGGTGTTACATCATCATCTTTGGATTTGGCATGTCTTATGTGTAACACCCGACCCCTCATACCACCAATATTGTTTACGCGCTCAAAACATGTTGGTGATATTAGAGACCAAACATTTCTTATGAACCAGGAATCTCCCATGTCCACGATCGATGTTAGATTTATGTAAGATGTCACAATCACCCCCCTTTGGACTCATCGTTCCTGATGAGCTCGAGAAGTCACCATCCTCGGTGAGGAATGCCCCACATCCCCAACGTCACAGGAGTGGCTCTGATACCATTTTGTAACACACGACCCCTCGTACCACCAATATTGTCCGCTTTGCCCACGAGGAGCTCACGGATTTGCTTTTGGTTTCCCGGGTGAAAACTTCCCAAGGAGGTCACCCATTCCTTGATTGCTGCCACCTGAGCACGCTTAACTGTGGAGTTCTCCTCTCATCCACCGCCAATACGCCCAAAACACGTTGGTGATATTAGAGCCCATGCATTCTTTATTAACCAGGAATCTCTCCTGTCCACGAATGATGTGGGATTTATGTAGGGTGTCACAATCACCCCCCCTTTAGACTCATCGTCCTTGATGAGCCCGAGAAGTCACCATCCTCGGTGAGGTTTGTCCCACATCCTGAACGACACATGAGTAGCTGATACCATTCTGTAACACCCGACCCCTCGTACCACCAATATTGTCTACGCGCTCAAAACACGTTGGTGATATTAGAGACCAGACTTTTCATATGAACCAGGAATCTCCCATGTCCACGGCCGATGTGGGATTTATGTAGGGTGTCACTTTATGCGGTGTTGCTCGGTCAAACAACAATATAAATATTTTGGATCAATTATCCATTTTTACGAACTCATAAACACGGTTGGAATGGGCAGTGGTGTTGTACCTTAGGGACCAAGGGTTGTTTTTACAACTTTTCTATACGTAATAATATTGCACATCATATTTAGGGTGTTTTTCAAATAAAAATATTGATCAGTTACTTTTAACTCAAACATTTTCAGTTGTTTCATTGTAACTTCACAAATATATCACTCTTTTATTTTTTAACCCAAAACTTTCATCTGTTGCAATTTACCCTTAGAACTTTTTTAATTTCAACTATATTCCAGTATACTTGTCGTATTTAGCAAATTTTCATTTTAGGTTTCGTTTTAAATTTTGAAAGTTAGCATTGGATAACATGCATGCGCGGTTCAACATGTTTATGTTTCGTTCTAAAGTTTGTGAGTTAACACGAGACAACAATGTGTTTGATTTAACTTCTTACGTCTCTTTTTCTCGTTTTACAGGTTCTCCCCAACGCGTGAGTACTCGATCGATTTAGTTATTATTTTCTATGTTCTATGTTTTTGTCTAATATCTTTACATTAACACACCACAACTTTGGTTTGGTGGTCGTTTGCCGTTGTGTGAGATTAGGGCCGTATGACATGGTTTTACGTCCCTGCCACAAAACGGGGTCTTAATTCTAGTTTCACTTCAATTTAAAACTCCTAACACAACTTATTAAACATATGATACATGTGTAATATACAATAATTCCTTTGCCCCTATTCGATAAACTATTTCTATATATTACATATTTTAATTCAAATTATTAATACATTATTCAATAATATTAGATTATTCAGTTCACTACATTTAATATAATCCTAATTATAATACTTTAAATAAATATTTACTATCTATATCGTATAACTACTTACTATTTGAATGATATATTATCTTATTAAATACGTAATATATAACTATTAAATATTTTTAATGTTTGTAATAATAAAAAAATAATATTCTCTAAGGGCATTTTGGGTATTTAATAATTTTAGTATTATGTATGACATATTTTTAATATGTTTTATAAAATAATTACAATTGTAATAAATATTATCATAGCAATAATAGTATATATTATAATAATAATACTTGGGTATTTAATGATTTTAGTATTTATAACTACAATTGAAAGCTATTCACATATTAATTAAAATATCTTAAATATTATTACAATAGTGAAAAATATAATCATGATAATAACATTAACAATAATAATAATGCTAATAAGTATTATTATTAGAAATTAATAATAATAACAATAATATAATAATAATTATGATAATGATAATATTATATAAATTATTTTTATATTTTTATAACTAAAAATTAATTATATTAAGTATTATCTCATTTAAAGAATTTCATACTTATATTAATAATATTCGTTATAACAATAATAACAATTTCTAGGTTCATTTAGGTATATAATAATTTTGGTATTTATTACTAAGTTTATTATTAAATGACATCTATTCAATATAAATTATTATAGTAGTAATAAATAAAATCATACTAATAATAATACTACTACTAATAACTAATATTATTATAAGGTTAACAATAATAACAATAGCATTTTGTAGTACTATTAATTAAAATTTAATAACTTGTTTTTCTCTTATTATCGTATGTGTAACAAATTTATAGTAACGTCTCTTTAATTATAATAAAACTAGGTTAATTACCCGCCGCGTGTTGCCGCGACATTGTACATGACGTGATAAAGTATATATTACAATCGACCTGACTCATTTCCAAACTAACTCTACGTCAATACATAGAGTAAATTGAATTTATACCGTTGAACAAAAACGTTTAATATTTGACCTAACTCTTTTCAAAAAAAAAAAATTTATTGTCGAAACATATACTTACAATCGCTCCTACCGTTTCCGAACTATATTAGCATCCAAACGTATAGTAAATTAAAACGTATTATATTGACCCGACGCGTTTCCAAATAACCAATGTCGAAACGTAGGCCAACTCAAATATTATATCAAAACATTGACGTACTTCAAAACGTAGACAGTCTTAAGTGTATAGAGTTAAGCTTGGAAACATTTTATATTTGACCCGAGTCGTTTTTAATTACGTCTAAAAGTAGACGGACTTGAATTTATATTGATAGGGGTAAACTCGGAACTTTAGAAACTTAAAGTGGTTAAAGTGACACGCGTCGTGATGAAGTATAGACTACAATCGACCTGACTCATCTTTAAACTAATTGTACATCAAAACGTAAAATTATTCGAATTTATATCATCAGATGATAACGTAGTAAACACACATAAAAATTAGCATGTGCGTCGACGCCGTATATGACGTGATAAAGTATAGACTACAATCGTCTTTACTCGTTTTCAAACTAAATTTGTGTCTCACATTTATGCTAATATATCATATTTGACTTAACTTGTTTTCAAACAAAACTTACATCGAAACGTAAATTAATTCACAATTTATATTTGTCTCACTTGTTTTCCAAATTTTTTTTACATAAAAACATACACAATATACCTGCATGTACATAAAAATAAGAACTTAATAATTTTTTTCTACGTAAAAATGTACAAAAGGTACTCCCGGGGCTTTTTTGTAAGGCCCCGTTCCCGGGACGCCTACAGTTGGTCATTCATTGCACGTAAAACATATAATTATATATAGCTTTCATAAAACATCGTAGCGGAATTATCAAAATAGACATCTCATTTCATTATAAAAGCTTTTGCCAAATAATACATCGTTAACCAGTTACAAAATACATTGTTGCATTACATCACAAAAGCCTTATATAAATGGATGCCTTCCCAAAAGAGCTGAGTAGCCTTGCAGCGCCATCCTCAGCAACATTACCTGCCAGCTAGAAATACATAAAAAGTCAGCGTTGCTGAGTGAGTTCTAGTATATAATAAAACATACTTTACTTTCATTAAAACCGTTCGTTACTTTTGCATGATCACACATCATACGTACACATAGATAATATCATTATTATCTTCTTCATTCGTTCATTCGTCATTACTTCCTTTCTTGCGCATTTGATATCTTCCGTACCAATACCATGTGTTACACCCCAAACTATATGGCTACTGGGCCGAAGTCTATAAATGGACAGCTAAACATGTGCCGCAGTACCGGGGTAAGCGGTAGAGGTTCTATACAAATGGTCGGTCACAAGGACGGACCCTAATGTGCATCCTCCCGGGGTAGCGAACCCGCACATCGTTGGGCTAACACCTTATAATTGGCGTGTCCCGTTATCAAATGCTTGCAAGACTTTCATTACTTTCATTCATTTATGCATGCATTCATTTCATGTTCCCCTTTTTATCATCTTTCACTTTACGTTACATAATACTTTCAATTCATTCATTAACATAACACGTAAAGCCACAGGAAAGATAAACATTCATCATAATCAGGAACATCAACAAACACAATCATCATCATCATACAAGGAAACATCATGCATACATAACATACATCATACATAAATATGCAACATCGTCATCATCATCCCTTTCCCTACTCTCTAAGGCCTCAACAGTCATCTTACATGAACTTACGGGAAATTCCATGTCAAAACCTACAGCTGCACTTTCCCCCGAAAGTCAGTAATTAAACTACACTTTTCCCCGGGTAAAACAACCCTATTTGGGCGTATGGACACCCTTCACTCGTATGGCCTCCAGGCGACTGAACATCATGCGATTTGTAAGGCCCCGTTCCCGGAACGCTTACAGTTGGATTCTCATCGCACATAAAACATATAAATTACATTTCACTTTCATAAAACGTTGCAGCGGAAACATTAAAAACAACATTTTCATTTCATCATAGTACTTTTGCAAAATAATACTACCGTTCATTACACAATATCATTTTACATTTCATTACAAAAGCATTAAACATAAGGATGCCATTCAAAATACGTTGAGTAGCCGCCCCGTGCCATCCTCAGCAACATACCTGCCAACTGGAAACACATCAAAGTCAGCGTTGTTGAGTGAGTTCTAGTTTTAAATAAAACATACTTTACTTCCTTTATAAAACCATTCGTTAACTTCGTACGCGATCACACAACATACATACATACATACAGATAATATAATTATTATCTTCTATTACGTTCGTACTTTAACTTTTGTTCGTATATACGTTCTTACTTTCATTCATTCGTTAATTATTACATTTTTTCTTTCCATTGAAACCATGAACTTTATCCTTCATGCTCATGATACTGGACCTAAGCCTATCATAGACCTTCAATAACGGTGCCCAGCACCTTATGGTCACAGTACCTAAGGTAAGGTTCAGGATCATTACATCGGTTACATTCTTAATTCATTAATCATCGCACGATACATTATCATTCGCTTCATTTGTTATAACATCTTTTCTTACGTTCTCTTATTTCATACATTTCGCATTTTTCGCACAAATCTCACCTTCGCATCATCGTACCCGAAGTACATATCGCAAGGATCGCACACATAAGGAAGCCAGAATCGCACGCTATCTCATGGGTTAGCCAAGATCGCACGCTACATAAACCACATGAGTTAGCCAAAATCGCACGCTACCCTTATGCTGTCCATCGCACATATCACACAAATCGCACCATCGGAGTGGTCACCAAGACCGACTCCCCCTGTGTGTGTGAGAACTCTCGGGGTTTAGCCAGAATCGCACGCCATCTCATGGGTTAGCCAAGACCGCACGCTACATAAACCACATGAGGCAGCCAAAATCGCACGCTACATAGCACACAGTAAATACCACATCGCACGTATCGGAGCAGTTACCAAAACTGAACTCCCTACTGTGTCTATGTCCCCTTATGAGTAAGCCAAGATCGCACGCTATAATACACACACAGTTGAGCTAACAACTCTCAATGAATCGTGAACCTCCTTTCCTCTTTCGCAAGCCATCCTTACTCTCATTTGTTCGTTAATGCTTGCATTCATTCATTACGTTCCTCTTTTCATTATCTTCCACTTTACGTTACATAATACTTTCATTACATTCATTAACATACATCACACAATCACGGGAAGATAATCACACATAACAATAATGAACATAACAACATACAACATCAATCACACAAGGCAAAATCATACATACATAACACACATCATACATACTATGCATCACACGCACCGCCATGCATAACATCACTCATATCATCATCAACATGCCCAACATAATGTCTATGACCTCGAAAGTCAACTTACATGAACCTCCGGGAACGTCCCGAGTCAAAACCCACAACTTCACTTTCCCTCGAAAGTCATAAAATAAACCGTTTTTCTTTCGGGCGTATGAGCCCTACTTGGGCGTATGGACACCCTCCAGTCGTATGGCCTTCCAGGCGACTGAACACTTAGGCGAATGGACATCAGGCGAATGGACCCTATGCGAATGGACCTATGGGCGAATGGACATCTATGCGTATGGACTCTCAGTCGCATTGCTTTTATGCGTATGGCCCTCAGTCGCATGACTTCAGGTTTATGGGCTTCAGTCGCATACTCTTCTGCATGGCCTCCAGGCGCATGGACCTCAGTCGCATAACCTTTGTGCGAATGAAACTAAGTCGTACAATCCTTCAATCGCACGACCACCATGCGTATGGACCTCAGTCGCATGGCAGTCGTGCTCATGGACCTCAGTCGCACGTCAATCGGCCGTATGGCCTCCAATCGCACTCCAGTCGGTCTCCTAGCCCTATCTGATGCAGAATGCAGTTCATCCTGAACTGCAGCGGCGGTTTTCGGCCTCCAACCTCTTCCAAACCTCTTTTAAGCTCAAATCAACCATTCTAAGCCTTAGGGAAACATACCACGACCTCATTCAAGCATAACCAAGCACGAAATCAAGCCCCAAACGAATTATACACATACACACATGCATCAAAACGGGTTTACACCCAAAAACTCAAAAAAGGGTTTTCAAATGTGTTCCAGTCCCAAAATCATTCAAAAACATGTAAAGAGGGGTCCTAGAACTCACATAAACGATCCCGTCGAGTAGAGCTTCGATTTGACCCGCTACACGATGATTTCCACGCTCGAATCCACCCGACCCAAGCTTTTCTCCTCTTTTTCTCCTTCTCTTCTTCCTCTCTTGGCTGAAAATGGGAAGAATGGGGTGTCTTCCCCCTTTTATACTCCCATTCATCAAATTTTCTCTCGTTGGCGAGTTTGGTCCCTCGACTTTGGACTTTATTTCTTTTTCTTCTTTCGTTGGCTTCAAAGAAAATTTCCGGGTGTTACACGATTGGACCCATGCGGATGAACATCTATGCGAATGGACACCCAGTCGTGCGAATGAACCTCATGCGGATGGACACCCAAGCGAATGAACACCCATGCGAATGACCTTATGCGGATGGAACCTATGCGAATGAGTACCTATGCGACTGGGACTAATGCGAATGAGTACCTATGCGACTGGGACCTTAGTCGTATGACTCCCCATGCGACTGGCCCCCAATCGTACGAATGAATCCCCAGTCGTGCGAATGAACCCTCAATCGTGCGAATGAACCTCAATCGCACCTCAGTCGGCCGTATGGCCTCCAGTCGGTCGCCTAGCCCTAGCTGATGCAGAATGGAGTTCATCCCGAACCCAATCTGCAATTTTCGGCCTCCAAGCTCATCCAAACCCATTCTAAGCCTAAATCAACCATCCTAAACCTTAGGAATGCATACCACAACACCATTCAAGCACACACAAGCCCGGAAACAAACTCCAAACGCATCACACACAAACACACCCAAATGGGTCAAACACACACATACAAAAACGGGTTTTCTATGCTTTCCAGCCCCAAAATCGTTTGAAAACAAGTAAAAGAGGGGTCCTAGAACTCACACAAACAAACACAACGAGAAGAGCTTCGATTGGACTCGCTACACGACGATTTGGCACACTAAAATCCACTCGAACCACCCTTTTTCTCTCTTTTTCTCTCTTCTTCTTCTCCTCTCTTTCTTTTGGCTGAATTCTGGGTGTGGGGAGAGGGTTATGGCTGCCCTCTCCCTTCAAATACCACCACCTACTCAACTTTCTCTCGGTGGCGAGTTTGGTCCCTCGACTTTGAACTTTATTTCATTTTCTTCATTCGTCGGCTTAAAAATAAATAAATAACCGGTTGTTACATTTTTAACGTCAAAGTAACATTTTCTAAACTCATAAAATTTGAATAGTTAAAAATGTAAAATTTAAAAGTTGAGGAGTGAAAGTTGAACCTTTCTTTTTAAGATAAGAAGAGATTGTAATTGTTAAATTATGTTTTGAATTAATTAAATGTTTTTGGGAGTTGGGATGATAGAATTAATTAATTGCTTTTAAAGTTAGGAGAAAAGAATTAAAAAAAAGAAGTAAAAAGAAGGATGTCAGGTTATCGAGCACAACTCATTTAAAAGCCTATGACCTTAACCAACTAAGCTAGATAAACATCTAGTTTATATATGAAAACATATATATATATATATATATATATATATATATATATATATATATATATATATATATATATATATATATATATATATATATATATCTTAAAAGCAAAGTCGGGTGGCCTAATCTCATTGGCCGTCGACCTTTGCTTTTAAGTATATACTAGATTTTTTCACCCGTAGCGCATTGCCGCGACATCGTACGCAATGTGATAAGGTATAGATTATAATCGACCTTACTTGTTTTTATACCTAATTTATGGCAATATGTAGAGGGACTCGAATTTATATCGATGAATAAAACGTATTATATTTAACCCAACTTTTTTCTCTAAACAAATTTATGTCGGAAGATAGACTTACAATCACCCCAACTCGTTTCCGAACTAAATTTACGTAAAAACGTAAAGTATATGAAAATGTATTATATTTGACCCAACGCTTTTCTAAAGTAAAGTACATTGATACGTAAACCAACTCAAAACATATATAAAAATTGTAGATACATGTGTACCTAGTTTCTGAGCTTCATGTAATATGTCTTTATTGTCTTACACATATGTAATTGAATGGGTACTTAATGAAATACAATGTGTGGTTGTGCTTATAATGTTTATTATTTCATTGATTAGTTGTTTAACGCTTATTGAACTGACTATATAGGTTTGTGGTTGTTTGAATGAATCTTAATAATGTAATGATTAATAAATACATTCAAACTTAGTAATATGAAGTTCTCATGCGAATGGTCCATGCTAATGGACCATACGCATGAACAACTTCATGCGAATGACTCAGTCGCACGACTGAACCAGGAGACTGGATCAGACACACGAGTGTAATATGATGTTATTATTCATTTATTTGTTTAAATAGTAACTTATTATTGGACAAAGATGTTATTATTCATTTATTTGTTTAAATCGTGTTATCAAAATTTATATATATATATATATATATATATATATATATATATATATATATATATATATATATATATATATATATATATTTCTCATACTTTATATTTATTTTAATCAATCATTATAAATGATTTAATTATTATTTTTTAAATTAATTACTTAAACGAGTTAAATCAAAATATAAGTGATACCATTGTTTTATTTAATTTATTTATAAAAACCCCAAATTCCAATTACAACCCTAGTTCACATTTGATCGTTAACTACATCTTTAACTTAACCATGAAACTTACACGTTTAGGTATCTTGTAAAAGATATCATTGGAGCACCATTTACATTACTTGATATCACCCTTAACATCAACTTATTCATGTGAGTTTTCATGCCCCTCTTTTACCTTATTTCACACCTTTTGGGGTGAAACATATTAACGTATAAACTTACACTTGTAAACGTCTTGATACTTGTAAATGCACTAGCAATTCACCTTTAAATTTGTCATGGTTATTTGTAATATTGTGAGACTAATATGATAGACATTATATGTTGACAATCATTAACTATTGCTAGCCTGGTGACGTCATATATGTATGGGCCTGGTAAGCCTATTTGGTGCTAAAGCCGAGGTTATTTCCGGCACCTGATGACGTATGCTTGTTCATCATGGGTACCAAGTTAGCTAATCATTATAACTTGTAATGGATATCTTTTTCAAGGTTTGATTGTAGCTATATGTTATCTCTAAACTTGCTTTATTCGTAACCGTTGACATGAATTGCTACTTGTAAACTTATATATATATATATATATATATATATATATATATATATATATATATATATATATATATATATATGTTTAACCCATGGAAACTTACCAACTTTCAAAGTTGACCGTATTTTTAACATGTTACAGGAAGTGCACAAGGTTGATGACTAACTTTTGAAGCATGCTTACATCTAGGACTTGGACCTAGGAAATAAATAAAATGTTTTGAAATCTTGGAAGTTTGAACTTATGTTATTTTATCCTTGTTGAGACTTTTGGTTGTAATGCTTTATTAAACTTAATATTAATCATATTTATATTTAATGGTAGTGTTATGTGGCTGTGAACAATCTTAACCCTTACATATCATCGTTTCCGCCGTTAAGGTTGGGGTGTGACAGATATCACATAATCTTCAGCTAGTAGTGGACGTGAACATCCACATAGAGGCTGAAGTCAAACATATTAATAGTCAACCAGATGCACAACTTCCCTAAATAGTCGTGCCGACCACTATACACATTGAAGGTATACACGAGATTATAATACATTAGGCTGACCTCAAAAGCATACTCAAAATAGTAAACATACAGTTGGGGAGAACATAGGTTTAATCAATATAAATCATTTTGAATTGATGCGATACAATCAAACTCACAATCAAACCTACTCACATGTCAAGTGATTCATAACTATCAAATACAAATCACACAATCAGATAATATTACATCACTGCCCTCATTAGGTATATGTAGGTTGACATATTCCTCAGTAGCACTACCTATATTATATGACGGTTTCTCATCCGAATTAATAGTTGTATCAATATGATAGTAAAAAAAATTCTCAAATATGCATCAAATCCAACAAAAACAATATGCTTTTTCCCCAAAAAAATTATACATCAAAAAGAGGCCATGTTACTCACCTTAATTCCAACCAAATGTCAAATAATTATTATAAAATAGTTATTTGTTAGAATAAATCTTATTTCTTAAAATTTTTAGCATTTAAATCACTAATTATATCAAATTCCTAATCGATATTTACTGTTATCCAAAAATCCTTAAATTTACTAGCAGAAACATTTAAAAATCTATATTATCTCATAAAATTTTAAATTAGTAACTCATAACAGGTAGTTTACTAGAATTTTTATAAATTTCATAATAAATGGCAGAAATAGCTACATATCTCTAAAAGTTCCAAAATCCATACACATTATTCTATTCTGAATATCATAATTTATGTAAATTGATCATGATTTATCCCACTGTTTTACTATTACTTTTTAATTTTACTTATAAGTATTCTAAAATATAAAACTCAGTCATATATATGAATAAATTCACGAAATATATTCTGAAATTCCTGTAAGTTGTAAGGGTTAGTATATATATTTCCTAGATTTTTATCAGATTCGGAGCTTCTTTTAATATTTTTCTTTCATTTCCTTGAATTAATTATATAAACTAATCTATCCAATATTTTACCCCATAATTTACAGATTAATATTTCTAATATTTCTTAACAAGTTCGTAAATTTTATTCCCACAATCACAGTCACTTAAGTATTTAATCTAATTTATCAAGAATATCTATGTTTTAACCCTTTAATTCTTGTATTCTTTTATTTAAATCTTTGATTTTATAAAACATTTAATTGTTATATTTTTGAATCCTTTTTTCTTACCGATTTTTTTATAAAAATCATGTGTTCATGAGATTTTGTGAATAACCTTGATGGTTTAACTTTAAAGGGTTGTTTATATGTGTTAGTTAAACACGTATACACTTCCTAACTTGTTTGTTTGTAGATTTGAGAATCAAACCTTGTTTGATCATGAAGAAAACTAAGAGAATTGCTTGGCTAGACTCTTGATGATCTATTTGAGGTGATAGTCCTTGAGCTTGAAGTTTGATCACAAGCTAGTGGGACATAACTTGTTCCATGTTGTTCTTGATGTGAGAGTTGGTGATGAGCAAAGATGGTGATGGTGATTGTTGGAACCGAAAACAAGAATGATGATGGTGTTCGGAGATCCGAAAACAAGAAGGTGATGGTGGTGGCGACGTGGAAACCGAGAGCGAGAGAGAGGTGTGATGAAGGTGGCGGTTGTGATGGTTTGTGGGTGTGGTGATAGTGGCTCCATGCGGCCGAGAGGTTGCAAAGAAGTGGGGAACTCATCATTAGGTATATAGGTCTATGTGTAACACCCCGTATTTTCAGGTCAAAATGTTAACGTTCGCATTCTTTACATATTGAATCTACTAGTATTATTAAACAAAATCTACTAGTATTATTAAACATCACCTCTTATATCTTAACCGACCCCTCCCACTACGATTCCATTCGCAACAAGTAAACCTCATCTCACGGTTTCCCTCTCCTTAACCCTAATCGCAGATCGGCCTCTTCGGACGGAAGCCGCTCTCTCCGACCGCTAGTGCAAACGCTTTCCCTCCCCCGCGCGACATTGTTCATCACTTTCATCTCCGACGTTCACTTCTCATCAAGTTTCGGTGATTAGAACAACCTCGGCCAGCCGCGGTAGCCGATTCAAGCAACCCTCTCTCCGGAGTCGCGTAGATCAATCACGATAGCCGTTCGGTACGACTCTTTCTCTATTTTGCTTCAGTTCGTTCGGTTACGGTTTAGTCGTTTGATCTTGAACGTTTATCGCGGTTTGACGTTCGGTTTGTGCGTGCGTAATCTGCGATTGTGAGTGTGATACATTGTGTATGTATTTGCGTTTATATGTCGCTAAGTGTGTGCGGTGTCCGTGTGTATAGGGCTGTGTAGGAGGTGTATGGTTGCGCAGGTGTGTTCAAGAGTGTGTATATATATGTGTGTGATGATGCGTGTGGGTGTGTGTGTGATGATGTGTGTATGTCTCTTGCATGTGGATGTGTGTGTGTGTCCTTGAATGTGCATGTGTGTGTGGTGTTTTGTGTGTGAATGATTGTGTCCTTGAATGTGCATGTGCGTGTGTGTGTTTATCTCTAGTGTGTGCGTGTGTGTGTGTTTTTCTCTAGTGACAATGGGTGGGTCATGGCTGTAAGGTTGGCTTGGAATGGAAATCGGGGTTGTGTTTGACGATTATTATGTGATAACGTAGATTGGGTAATGATCATAGAAAAGGGTTTGGATGTAAGTTGTATGGTTTGGGTTTCTCTAAAACTTATGAACATTTAAAATACTTGGATGAGTTTCTAAACTTCTTTTATACTTGGTCTTGTGAAGTCATTGAACATTGTCAACATGCACGTTTAGTCTAAAACTTGATGTTTATGGTTTTGGCAGATTCTGTTAGCCAACTTGTTCACGTTGTAACTTAATGATAATAAACTCAATCACTGCGTTTCTTGGGTTCAAATTGTGTATTTTTATATCTAGTTTCCAGAAAGCCCAACCACACTTAAATTGGACCTGTAGAACTCAAGTTATTGCCTTTTTAGTGAAGGTAGGTCAAAACTGTTCTTTTTGACAGCAAACAAAGGGTCAAGTATTTTGATACATGGTTTGCATTTTGAGGAAATTATGGTTATAATAAATGATTTGGGAAGTAACCCCATGAATCTTGGAGCAACTCCAAGTGGTTTAATCTTAAAATAGTGTACAGGTTTGTGTTTAGAGAAGTTATAATAAATGTATGACATATGAATTTTATTATAAAAACTCTTATAATTAAAGATATATAAACAATACCTTCATGTATGGTCCAGTGGGTGTATGAATAATTGAGTTTTATATGCTTGTGTGAGTTTGTGTATGCTTGCGTTTGCTTGTGTATGGAGAGTCATGTTGTTTAGCTGACACCGTAACCGAACCGTGATCACGAACCATACCATTTTATTTCGAGTAATTAATTCCATTATGAATATTTAATCTCAAACAAATATTAATTGAAACTCAGTTTAATTGGAACCCGATCCTTTGTGCTTACATTTTGATTTGTTGCAACATATTCGAGGTGAGTCTTCACGGCCCCTATTTTACATTACTTTCTTTTTGGGGGAGAAAACATGCAAAACTTATTTATAAATGGTTTTTAGTATTATTGTTTATTGCCTGTTACGTTAGTGCAAACATATATGAAAGCCCTTACATTCTCGAATCGTTAGTAATGAGTAGCGAGGTAATTTTAAGTAGTACTACTGGGTTTGACAAACCCCACCCGCGTTAGTCGTGCTAACTCGACTGGAGGTCGAACCGGTGTTTAATTGACCTAACATTTGCCATTGTCTGTGTTAGACGTGGTGGAAAGGCAAACAACTTACAAACAGTCAGCTTCGGTTTGAAACGCTAAGTAACTTGATTATAGGCTAGCTACCTATCGATATGCTTTAATTACTTTACCATGCGAACATTTTCAAACATATTATTTGTTGTTAAACCTGTGAACTCACCAACTTTATGTTGACACACTTTAGTATGCTTTCTCAGGTCACAGGAACGCTTAAGGTTAGATTGCATGGCTAAGGATCCACTCAGGGCATGCATCACAAACTTATTTTCTTGCATTGAACAATTTTATTTGGGCGTTGTGTTTTGCGCAACTTTTAGTATTGGGTTAAAATTTTATTTATACGCTTCCGCACTGGTTATTATTTCAACTATGTTTTACTCTGATTTAAAGTTCAAACGTTTATTTAAGTTCATATAGTATCGTTTGATATGACCGTGTCTGACATCCTAGTTTGTCACACGCCTCGCGGTAAAACTCCGCAGGTGGAAACTGAGGGTGTGACACTATGTTTAGAGTGATGAGGTGTGGCTTATTCGAATGCTTTTAAAGTATTTGTTTTAATTTATATTAACGACATATCAAACACTTTACGTTTAGTAATAGAATTATGACGATCTAAAACTATCATCTAATATAATTTTATTGGTTTACATCTTATTTCTTTTGTATTTACTTTTTTTCCCTATATATTTACTTGATAGATAAAAAATTCCTAATATAAAAGAAAGATCATGTTATGGTGCATAGATTGAACTTTTCTTCTTCCTTACATTATCATTGGATATTCTTATTAGCTATGTAACATTTACCTACCATTCATCTACAATTTAAACCGGTCCGAGAAACAGAAACATATAAATATAACGATCACAATGTGTAACCTTACCCGAGAAGAGCGTAAGTAGGCGTGCTAGTTTTAAACAATTACCTTGATAGTCAAAAAAACATATTTTTTTTCTTAAACATATGAAAGCAACAAATTAATAACACACTTAATTGATACCATTTTTATTTCATCACAAAAGCTTAAACAACATAAGATGATGTAAACAATGATTCGGCTTGTTCCGCCTAGGAACATGCATGTTCATTATTTGACACAACAAACACCGAAACTTATTGTGATTAAAAGGAAAACATACATCACATTCACGTTTAGATTCAACAAAGGTTAGTTGTATCCGTGACAAGACCACAATAGCTGAGGGTGGTGATAGGGATTTCGGCTAGTTGAAGCGCCTGACACACGCATGTCAAGCTAGTAGCTAGTGGATTCAAAACGCTTGTGAGTGTTGACAGATAGTTGCAACACGTTGGACTAGGTCCGCTGCTACATGGCTCTACACTCACAGAAAGACACTGTCCCCGTGCTAGAGGAGCCGTGACCAGTGCAATCACCAAAAACACACAAAGCACAACTTTCTTCATCATTGTACGTTTTTGTTTGGATGTCGAGCTTCATAACAACTCGCTATTTATATCTTCATATTGCATGTTTAATATATCCACTTGCTAATAAATTAGCTTTAAAAAGTCAACTTCCTTTTAATATAAATTGATAGTATATATAAAAGGGTGGGATACTTATCAATAGCAATTAAGTTTAATTACTATATTCGATCTTTGCACCGCCATGAGCATGATATTATAAAATTTGATGGTGTATAAGGTGATTTGATGCATAATTATGTGTTTATGGTACAGACTCACCAAAAGTTTAATGTCTTATTGTATTATATCAGTAAAATATTATATAATTTTAGGAGTTTGAAAAAACTCTTGTTTGATTTTGAATTTTGAATGTTAACGTGAACTATTTAATAAATATTTAGATATCTTATCATTTGGGTATTTGATTATTATTTACATATTGAAAAAAATAAAAACGATCGACACATAAACAATCACCGGTGGTGACCGGTGGTCACAAAAAGGAGCTGAATGTAAAACACCCGGATCACAAAAAGGTCCCCATGCCAGCGCGTAAGGGCGTTTTTGCTGTAAATCGATTTGAAAGACGATTCGTGGCAGAAAATGGGGTTGCAAATACAAGATTCTAGTACGTGGTCAAACATCTTCACAAACATATAACACGCAACACAACGTCATGATATGCAGATGCGCTTTCGATCTGCTAAGTATGGAATTGATATGTAAGTCACTAGATACAAATTAGTTAGATTTATTAAGAATTGTGGACGTGAGAATTGTATACTAGCTTGTTAGTATAAACGAATATGAATTTAAGGGTTCGAATGATCCTTCATGCATGGTTTTATCCATAGGGTATATATGTATCAAGTCATATACGTTTCAATGAAGCTTTCAGATCGATAACCGGGTGGGTTAAGTTGTGGCTTTTAATGGAGTTTAAATCTAGTTAATTCGAGCCACATGATGATATGCAATTGTTATTTTCTGAATTTAAACAAATTTAAAAATCTTGGTGAGCTAAGAGAATAAAATTCATTATGGTTCAGGTTGAATGGTCATACTATCACAGCAGAAGCACGAGATAATAAATATCATGTGGATACAAATTAATGAGGTGGATGCAAAAGATGAGGTTAATACTTATGTTCAAGATGCAATTTGCATAAGTCTAACTTTTATGGTATCTGGAAGTAGTTTGATGAGGTTAATACTTTTGTTCAAGATGCAAACATGATTAGTGGCCGTTTACTCATTAGGGTCTCCCTAATGGTTCTAACTGGGTTGACAACTTATTATTGATAGATTTCTCTCTTGTAGAATATCAAGCTTACATATTATATATTAACTAGGGGTAGAGCTTTATTTTTTCTGTTCTAGGTTCTATTGTTATCTATTATTTGCCTTTATTTTGCATAACATCACAAGTAAAAAATATTATAGTCTATAACAATTGGTCTAATGGATATTACAAATGCAGTAAAGTGCGCTCCGTGTGAAGACAATATAGTCATTTTATTCTCTAATTTAAAAAGTCAAAAGAAATATAACAAGAAATCCAGATTCAACAATGACATAGACATTGCGGATAAATCATCAATTGTTGAAGATTTTATAAACAGAGCTGCACCCGTGTCGGCGTTCACACTTTGAGTAACTTAGTACAAACACAGGTGTTATCTTTTTGATGGAATACGTCATGTGTACAATGTGTCTGTGAAATTGTTAACATGCATGTCTAGTGCGTTAAAATGAAATATTCAAAAATCACATCAAGAAATAGCGTGTTAATACGGTGTAATGTATGATGGCATAATTCTATTTTATATAATTTTGGGAAGTGAATATTGTGTAGTGTATTAATACGGTGATGATGATAACGAGGCTTATTTTGAAGAAATCTATCGTAAAAAATGATGAAAATCATCGTGAGTTATGAATTATGATACGAATAAACGTTTTCAAGGATTTAATTGAACACATTGGGGCCAATAGTTTACATGGAGGAATGAAAATGAATATTTATGTAATTTTTTAGTAGAGAAATGTTTTTAAATGTATTTTTTGATAATGTAATGATATTTATGATTTATTAATAATGTGTATATTTTTAATAAACCATAGTCCTAAATCTAGCACTTACGTACCTCGTAAGATTAGTCTACAAAATAGGAGCTGAAATGCAGTATGAAAATAAATTGGTTCCCCCATAATGTAACTACAATTTCAATTTCTATACTAGTTTTATACATCAGGTTGATGGTAACTAATTAGTCAATAAGGGCTGGAAAGTTAATATTAGTATAGAATGATTTTCTTGTGGTTCTTACAAATTTTTGCTTTACAATAAATGCAAACATAGAGAACATAGTCAATGTATTAAAAAACTAAGTTTTGGTAATAGTTAACCGAATAATTGTCTATAGATATATAGTTACGTCAATTCAATCAATTTAACAATTTTAATCGATGTGAATGGTTATTTTAATACGAAATGAGTGAAGGATAATGTGAGGGTTCATTAAATTTATTGGTTTGTATTAATTTAAAGACTTAATTAATATCATAAAAAAACTTTATCTCTTGGTAGTACGTGAGACACACAAATATCATTAATTAATATGTACTAATTAATAACTTGGATTGTGCAGTTGTGTTGTACCTTGGGCATCAATGATTGTTTTTACAACTTTTTTTTTACGTAATAGTATTGCACATCATGTTTAGGGTGTTTCTCAAAGAAAAATATTGATCATTTACTTTTAACTCAAAGATTTTCATTTGTTTCAATGTAACTTCATAAATATATGATTCTTTTATTTTTTTTAACCCAAATCTTTCATCCGTTGCAATTTCACCCTATAACTTTTTTAATTTCAAATTTATTCCACTATACTTGTCGTATTTAGCAAATTTTTGTTTTACGTTTCGTTCTAAATTTTGAAAGTTAACATGGCACAACATACATGTGCGGTTCAACATGTTTATGTTTCGTTCTAAAGTTTGTGAGTTAACACAAGACAACGTGTGTTTGATTTAACTTTTTACATCTATGTTTCCCGTTTTACAGGATATCCGCATGTAACACCCGGATATTTCTTATTTTGAAGCCGACGAAGAAAGAAAAGGAAAAAAGTTCAAAGTCGAGGGACCAAACTCGCCAACGAAGAAAAGTCGGGAAATGAGGTGATATTAGTGGGGAGAGGGCAGCCAACTCTCCCCATTACCCCCACATTTCAGCCATCATAGAGAGAGGAAGAGAGAAAGGAGAAGAAAAAGAGAAAAAGGAGTGTTTCGGGTGATTCGAGTGCTCAAACTCGTCGTGTGGCAAGACAAATCGAAGCCCTTGACGTTGTGCTCGTTTGTGTGAGTTCTAGGACCCCAATTTTACTTGTTTTCAACCGATTTTGGGGCTGGAAAATGTTAAAACCTGTTTTTGATGTGAGTATGTGTTTGACCCATTTGGGTGTGATGTGTTTTGTGTATGTTTCCGGGCATGTTTGTGCTGGTATGGTGTTATGGTATGCATTCCTAAGGTCTTGGAGGGTTAATTTAGGCTTAGAATGGGTTTGGATGAGCTTGGAGGCCGAAAATTGCAGATTGGGTTCGGGATGAACTCCATTCTGCATCAACTAGGGCTAGGCGACCGAATGGAGGCCATACGGCCGAATGAGAGGCGATTGAGGGTCATTCGCACGATTGGGATTCATTCGCACGATTGAGGGTTCAATCGCACGACTAAGGCTTCAGTCGCACGACTGGGAGTCCAGTCGCATGGGGCATCGCACGACTGAGGGCTCAGTCGCATAGATGCTTAGTCGCATGAGTCCATTTGCATGAGGTCAGTCGCATAGGTGCCCATTCACAGTAGTCCCATTCACACAAGGTCCATACGCACGATTGAATGTTCATTCGCATAGATGATCATCCGCATGAGTCCAGTCGCATGATGTTCAGTCGCATGGAGGCCATGCGACTGAAGGGTGTTCATACGCCCGAATAGGGCTGTTGCACTCGAAGGAATGTGTAGTTTGACTTCTGGCCTTCGGGGGAAGGTGCAGATGTAATTTTTGACGTAAAGTTTCTCGTAAGAGCATGTAAGATGACTATTATGGCCTTAGAGAGCATGTAGGGCATGATGATGATGTTGCATGTTTATGCATGTTATGAATGTATGATGTTGCCCTATATGATGATGATGAATGAGTATGATATGTTCCTTATTATGATGTATGCTTATCTTTCTTGTGGCTTTACATGTCATGTTAATGAATGAATGAAGTAGTATGTAATGTAAAGTGAAAGATAATGAAAGAGGAACATGAAGTAAGAATGCATGCATTAATGAATGATGAATGAACGAAAAGGCTTGCAAGCATATATATATATGGGGTAAGCGACTTTGTGTTGCAAAAGACTCGGATGAGGTGCAATCATTGAGATTGCTTATGGGGTGAGCAACCTTGTCGTTGCAAAAGACTCGAGTAACGTGCTATCGTGATGTTGCCTTGGGGTGAGCAACCTTGTTGTTGCAAAAGACTCGGATAGCTCGCTATCATTAAGATGGGCAATGAGGTGAGCAACCATAGGGGTGCAAAAGACTCGGATAGCGTGCAATCATTGAGATTGCTATTGAGGTGAGCGACTATGTTGTCGCAAAAGACTCGGAAGAAAGAATGCATGAAAGGAACGGAAGATAATGAATGAGATGAAAGATAATAATGATATTATCTGTGTGTACGTATGTTGAATGATCGCATGATAAAATGAATAGTTTTTGATGAAAGTAAAGTATGTTTATTTTATAAAACTAGAACTCACTCAGCAACACTGACTTTTTATATGTTTTCCAGTTGGCAGGTAATGATTGCTGAGGATGGCACGGCTAGGCTACTCGGCTCTTTTGGGATGGCATTCTTTTGATCAATGTTTTTGCATTGTAATGCGAACAAACTATTTTGTAATGAATGTCTTATTAACTTGCAAAAGCATTTATATAGAAATGAAAGCTTATTTTAAATGTTCCGCTGCGATGTTTTTGAAGTATGAATGTAAATGTATGTTTTATGTGCGATGAATGACCAACTGTAAGCGTCATGGGAACGGGGCCTTACAAGTTGGTATCAGAGCCAAAGTTTAAGTGAAATGGGTAAATTTTTTTCAAAATAAACCTTAACTTAAATTGAGAATGGGACGAAAGAGGAATAGGATGCCAAACTGAGTAGCTGCGTGCCATCAGGTATTTTCTTAAAGTTAACCGGTTTATGTGCGCATGGTATGTGGTTATGTGTGGTATGTAGATTTGAATACTGATGTAGTCAGGACAGGTAATACTTGGGGTATGAAGAGTAAAGTAAGTGGCTAATCACAACTGGCCACTGTAATTAGGGACTTACTATACTTGACATAAACTGAGTTGTTTCCTTGAATCATCGTGTTGGTGTTTGAATTCTTCAGTGTGATAGAGAATGGCTGGTGGTAGATCTTCTAGAGCTTCTAGGGGTGGAGGCCGTGGTGGTCCTGATGCGGAACCGCGACCTAAAAGAGGAAGGCCTAGAGCTGAGAAAGAGGTTCCTGCAGAACCTGAGACCCCTCGTCCGGAGGCTGGGGATGAGAGTGCGAACTTGAGGGCCTCGGTAAAGGAGGCTGTTGTTGAGGAAGTACATCAGGTCATGCAGACAATCTTACAGTCTGTGGTGACCGAAGTCATCAAGGTTGTGAAAGAGGGAGAAAGGAAGGAGAGAAATAGGGCCTCGGGGGAGCAACCGGATCCTGAAACGATTTTCTCCGATAATGAGGAAGAGGAAGAAGACGAGCCCGTGCAAGGGTTGGTACAGGGCTGCAACTATGGGGCGTTTATGAGGTGCAAGCCCCCAACTTTCGATGGAAACGGCACTGCTGCTGCTGCTCACAGGTGGGTGAGGGAAATGGAGGCCATTCTGGATATCAGCAAATGCCGTGAAGACCAGAAGGTGAAGTTCGCTACCCACTTTTTTGTGGATTCGGCTCTATGTTGGTGGGACAATATTGTCCAAGCCGAGGGTAGCAGGGCCATTGGGAGAATGAGATGGTCTGAACTGAAAAGGTTGGTGATCGAGGAGTTTTGTCCTCATCCGGAAATGGACAAGGTTGAGAGGGAGTTCTTGCAACTGGAGGCGGGAACTATGACACACCAGCAGTACACCACGAAATTCAACGAGATGGCACGTCTGGTGCCGGATCAGGTGACACCTCTGTCCCGAAAGATCAAGAGGTATATACAGGGTTTTCCGGCGGATACTCGCAGGCACATGATCGCTGCCCGGCCGAGCACGTTCAGGTCGGCGGTGGATTTGGCGGGGATACTGTATGATGAAAGAACGGTGGTGGTGACTGATGGTGGCAGGAAGAACGGTGGTGATCGGAACTGGCAGGGGAAGAGGTTTGGTCGGGGTAATGCCTCGATGGTTAATAAGAAGGCACGGGTGGATGATCGCCGTGTGGTCATGTCGGGTGCGGGATCGAGAAGGTGTGGTAAGTGTGGGCGGGAGCATAGTGGGGAGTGCAGGTTGGGGTCGAACTTGTGCTTCAAGTGTGGAAAGGCATGGCACATGGCAAAGGACTGTCGTACGGTCCGGTGCTTTAACTGTGGTGAAGAGGGTCACGTGTTCAAAGATTGCAAGAGGCCGAGGGCTGAGAGCTCTGGGGCGAAGAAGATAGGGGGTGAAGGACCGAGGGCGAGTGCCAGGGCATTCACCATGACTCAGGAGGAAGCTAGAACGGACCCTGATGTCGTGTCCGGTACGTTTCTGGTGAACCAAACTTTAGCTTCTGTGTTATTTGATTCGGGTGCCAGTAAAAGCTTTATTTCTCCTGCTTTCTGTGCTAAGCTGCCTGTTAGTAGTAGACGTGTTGATGCGCCCTTTGATGTAGAAACTGCCATAGGTAAGTCTACCAGGATTTCTGAGATGATAGAGAACTGTGATGTGGAACTCGAGGGTCATAAGTTTCCTGTTAGGCCGTTTGTGATGACCTTAGGTGGTTTTGATTTGGTTCTTGGGATGGATTGGTTAGCGGACTTTGAGGCGAACAATGTGTGTCGCAAGAAGATGATTCGGTTGTCGGCGCCTGACGGTAGTTCAGTGATGGTGTATGGTGATCGGATTACTACGATATCGAAGGTGATCTCGATGGCGGTGGCGGGAAAATGTATGAGGCGTGGATGTAGTGCCTACTTGGCCTATGTAAAGGATGTGGATACGCCAACACCACAACTAGCCGATGTACCAGTTGTGTGCGACTTTCCAGATGTGTTCCCAGAAGACTTATCAGGAGTGCCACCTGACAGAGGGATTAAATTTCAGATTGATCTGATACCGGGTGCCCAACCTGTCGCCAAGGCACCGTATTGGTTGGCTCCGACCGAGATGAAAGAGTTGATGGAGCAGTTGCAAGAGCTGCTTGATAAGGGGTTCATTAGACCGAGTATCTCTCCTTGGGGTGCTCCGGTCATGTTTGTTAAGAAGAAGGACGGTAGTATGAGGATGTGCATCGACTACCTCGAGCTGAACAAGTTAACAGTGAAGAACCGATACCCCTTACCGAGGATAGATGATTTGTTCGATCAGCTTCAGGGTGCCAGTTGGTTTTCGAGGATAGATCTTCGATCTGGTTACCATCAGTTGAAGGTGAAGGAGCAAGATATTCCTAAAACAGCTTTCCGTACGCGCTATGGTCACTACGAGTTCCTCGTCATGTCTTTTGGTTTGACCAATGCGCCAGCTGCTTTTATGGATCTGATGAATCGAGTATGTCGGCCGATGTTGGATAAATCAGTGATCGTGTTTATTGATGATATCCTGATTTACTCGAGGAGCGAAGCAGAGCACGCCAGTCATATTCAGGAGGTTCTAGAGACGTTGAGAAGGGAGAAGTGGTATGCTAAATTCTCCAAGTGCGCGTTTTGGTTGCGTGAGGTTCAGTTCTTGGGTCACGTAGTGAATCCCGACGGGATAATGGTGGACCCGGCGAAAGTGGAGGCGGTTATGCAATGGAAGTCACCAAAGACGCCATCCGAGATTCGTAGTTTCTTGGGTTTGGCGGGCTACTATAGAAGATTCATCCAAGACTTCTCTAAGATTGCTTCTCCACTGACCAAGTTGACCCGAAAAGATGTGAAGTTCGTATGGGGTCAAGACCAAGAGAAGGCGTTTGAAGAATTGAAGGCGAGATTGACTCAAGCTCCTGTTCTGTCATTACCCGATGGAAGTGAAGATCTGGTGGTTTATTCTGATGCTTCCTACTCGGGGTTGGGGTGCGTGTTAATGCAGAGAGGAAAGGTTATAGCCTATGCATCCCGACAGTTGAAGGTTCATGAGGTGAATTATCCTACTCATGACTTGGAGCTGGCAGCCGTGGTCTTTGCATTAAAGATTTGGAGGCACTATCTGTACGGGACGAAGTGCACCATTTTCACTGACCACAAGAGTCTGAAGTACTTTTTCGAGCAGAAGGATCTGAACATGAGGCAGAGACGATGGTTGGAGCTCATAAAGGATTATGATTGCGAGATCCACTACCATCCGGGCAAGGCCAATGTGGTGGCTGATGCCCTTAGCCGGAAAGAGAGACCCGAACCGATTCGGGTGAAACCATACCAGCTGATTATGACCTTGGATGTGATGAAGCAGGTGAAAGAGTTCCAAGATAAGGCATTGAAAGAAGATCATCTTAACTCCGAAAGGATGAGAGGTCTGGTTGGAGAATTGGGTGAAAACACACTCGGTGTTAGAACCCGATTCGGTCGTGTGTGGATTCCTCGTTTTGGGGATCTACGGGTGAAGATAATGGATGAAGCTCACAAGACTCGGTACTCCATTCATCCTGGTGCCACGAAAATGTACCATGATATGAAAAAAGATTATTGGTGGCCGGGTATGAAGCGCGATGTGATGGAGTATGTGAGTAAGTGTCTTACTTGCTTACAGGTGAAGGCCGAGCACCAAAAGCCGTATGTGAAGATACAACCTCTGGATATACCGGAATGGAAATGGGAGCACATCACCATGGATTTCATTACAAAGCTACCGCGTACCCCGAAAGGGTATGATGCCATATGGGTGATAGTTGATCGCTTGACGAAGAGTGCTCACTTCCTACCGATCCGCGAGACATATTCATCAGAGAGGTTTGCTGATCTGTTCATCAAGTAAATTGTAACTCGTCATGGTGTGCCGGTGTCTATTGTGTCGGATCATGACACCCGGTTTACATCTAAATTCTGGAAGAAGTTCCACGACGCTATGGGGACGAGGTTACATATTAGCACGGCTTATCATCCCCAGACTGATGGTCAGTCAGAAAGGACCATTCAGACACTAGAAGACATGCTTCGGGCATGTGTGATTGATTTTGGTGGAAGTTGGGATGACCACCTACCGTTAGCCGAATTCTCATACAACAACAGCTATCACGCCAGCATTGGCATGCCTCCCTATGAGATGCTATACGGTAGGAGATGCAGAACATCCGTTTGTTGGGGTGACATTGGTCAGAAGGAATTGGGGAGCGTCAAGGTAATCGAGGCTACGACTGAGAAGCTCAAGAAGATTAAAGCCTTCATGAAGGCAGCCAAAGATAGACATAAGTCGTATGCTGATAAACGACGCAGGCCGATTGAGTTCCAGGTGGGTGATCGGGTTATGTTGAAGGTCTCACCTTGAAAGGGTATCATTCGCTTCCGAAAGCGGGGCAAGTTGAGCCCCAGGTATATAGGCCCTTTCCGAATCATTGCTCGAGTAGGAGAGGTGGCCTATAGACTGGAGTTACCGGATGAGTTAAGTGGAATTCACCCGACATTCCATGTATCTCATCTAAGAAAGTGCTTAGCGGATGAAGATATGATTGTTCCACTGGAGGATATCGAGGTAGACGAATGGCTCAATTATGTGGAGCAACCAGTGGCAATCATCGACCGAAAGGAGAAAAGGCTAAGGAATAAAGTGGTTCCTCTTGTGCATGTACAGTGGAAGCACAGGAAGGGATTCGAGTCAACGTGGGAGACTGAGGAAGAAATGAGACAACATTATCCACGTTTGTTTGAAGAATAACAGGTTTCGGGGACGAAACCTATTTAAGGGGGGTGGACTTGTAACACCCGGATATTTCTTATTTTAAAGCCGACGAAGAAAGAAAAGGAAATAAAGTTCAAAGTCGAGGGACCAAACTCGCCAACGAAGAAAAGTCGGGAAATAAGGTGATATTAGTGGGGAGAGGGCAGCCAACTCTCCCCATTACCCCCACATTTCAGCCATCATAGAGAGAGGAAGAGAGAAAGGAGAAGAAAAAGAGAAAAAGGAGTGTTTCGGGTGCCTAAACTCGTCGTGTGGCAAGTCAAATCGAAGCCCTTGATGTTGTGCTCGTTTGTATGAGTTCTAGGACCCCACTTTTACTTGTTTTCAACGGATTTTGGGGCTGGAAAATGTTACAACCCGTTTTTGATGTGAGTATGTGTTTGACCCATTTGGGTGTGATGTGTGTAATGTGTTTTGTGTATGTTTCCGGGCTTGTGTGTGCTGGTATGGTGTTATGGTATGCATTTCTAAGGTCCTGGAGGGTTAATTTAGGCTTAGAATGGGTTTGGATGAGCTTGGAGGTCGAAAATGGCAGATTGGGTTCGGGATGAACTCCATTCTGCATCAGCTAGGGCTAGGCGATTGAATGGAGGCCATACGGCCGAATGAGAGACGATTGAGGGTCATTCGCACGATTGGGATTCATTCACATGATTGAGGGTTCAATCGCACGACTAAGGCTTCAGTCGCACGACTGGGAGTCCAGTCGCATGGGGGATCGCATGACTGAGGCCTCAGTCGCATAGATGCTTAGTCGCATGAGTCCATTCGCATGAGGTCAGTCGCATAGGTGCCCATTCGCAGTAGTCCCATTCGCACAAGGTCCATACGCACGATTGAATGTTCATTCGCATAGATGATCATCCGCATGAGTCCAGTCGCATGATGTTCAGTCGCATGGAGGCCATGCGATTGAAGGGTGTCCATACGCTCGAATAGGGTTGTTGCACTCGAAGGAATGTGTAGTTTGACTTCTGGCCTTCGGGGGAAGGTGCAGATGTAAGTTTTGACGTAAAGTTTCTCGTAAGAGCATGTAAGATGACTATTATGGCCTTAGAGAGCATGTAGGGCATGATGATGATGTTGCATGTTTATGCATGTTATGAATGTATGATGTTGCCCTGTATGATGATGATGAATGAGTATGATATGTTCCTTATTATGATGTATGCTTATCTTTCTTGTGGCTTTACATGTCATGTTAATGAATGAATGAAGTAGTATGTAATGTAAAGTGAAAGATAATGAAAGAGGAACATGAAGTAAGAATGCATGCATTAATGAATGATGAATGAACGAAAGAAAGGCATGCAAGCATATATATATATGGGGTGAGCGACTTTGTGTTGCAAAAGACTCGGATGAGGTGCAATCATTAAGATTGCCTATGGGGTGAGCAACCTTGTCGTTGCAAAAGACTCGAGTAACGTGCTATCGTGATGTTGCCTTGGGGTGAGAAACCTTGTTGTTGCAAAAGACTCGGATAGCTCGCTATCATTAAGATGGGCAATGAGGTGAGCAACCCTAGGGGTGCAAAAGACTCGGATAGCGTGCAATCATTGAGATTGCTATTGAGGTGAGCGACTATGTTGTCGTAAAAGACTCGGAAGAAAGAATGTATGAAAGGAACGGAAGATAATGAATGAGATGAAAGATAATAATGACATTATTTGTGTATACGTATGTTGAATGAACACAAGATAAAAGGAATAGTTTTTGATGAAAGTAAAGTATGTTTATTTTATAAAACTAGAACTCACTCAGCAACGCTGACTTTTTATATGTTTTCCAGTTGGCAGGTAATGATTGCTGAGGATGGCACGGCTAGGCTACTCGGCTCTTTTGGGATGGCATTCTTTTGATCAATGTTTTTGCATTGTAATGCGAACAAACTATTTTGTAATGAATGTTGTATTAACTTGCAAAAGCATTTATATAGAAATGAAAGCTTATTTTAAATGTTCCGCTGCGATGTTTTTGAAGTATGAATGTAAATGTATGTTTTATGTGCGATGAATGACCAACTGTAAGCGTCCCGGGAACGGGGCTTACACCGCAACGCATGAGTACTCTATCAACTTAGCTATACTTTTTTATGTTCTATGTTTTTTGTCTAATATCTTTACATTAACACACCGCAACTCTGGTTTGGTGGTCATTTGCGGTTGTGTGAGATTAGGGCCGTTTGGCATGGTTTTACGTTCCCGCCGCAAAGCGGGGGCCTTAATTCTAGTTTTACTCAATTTAAAACTCATAACACAAGTTATTAAACATATGATACATGTGTAAATGTTATAGTTCCTTTGCCCCTATTCGATTAACTATTTCTATATATTACATATTTTAATTCAAATATTCATGCTTTATTTAACATTATTAGATTATTTAGTTCTCTACATTCTATATAATCCTAATTACAATACTTTAAATAAATATTTACTATCTATCTTGTATAACTACTTATTATTTGAATGAAATATTATCTTATTAAATACGTAATTTATAACTATTAAAAAATTCCTAATATAAAAGAAAGATCATGTTGTGGTGCATAGATTGAACTTTTCTTCTTCCTTACATTATCGTTGGATATTCTTAGTAGCTATGTAACATTTACCTACCATTCATCTACAATTTAAACCGGTCCGAGAAGCAGAAACATATAAATATAACGATCACAATGTGTAACCTTACCCGAGAAGAGCGTAAGAAAGCCTGCTAGTTTTAAACAATTACCGTGATAGTCAAAAATACACATTTGTTTTCTTAAACATATCAAAGCAACAAATTAATAACACACTTAATTGATCCCATTTTTATTTCATCACAAAAGCTTAAACAACATAAGATGATGTCAACAATGTTTCGGCTTGTTCCGCCTAGGAACATGCATGTGCATTATTTGACATAACAAACACCGAAACTTATTGTGATTAAAAGGAAAACATACTACACATTCACGTTTAGAATCAACAAAGGTTAGTTGTATCCGTGACAAGACCACAATAGCTGAGGGTGGTGACAGGGATTTCGGCTAGTTGAAGCGCCTGACACACGCATGTCAAGCTAGTAGCTAGTGGATTCAAAACGCTTGTGAGTGTTGATAGATAGTTGCAACACGTTGGACTAGGTCCGCTGCTACATGGCTCTACACTCACAGAAAGACACTGTCCCCGTGCTAGAGGAGCCGTGACCAGTGCAATCACCAAAAACACACAAAGCACAACTTTCTTCATCATTGTAAGTTTTTGTTTGGATGTAGAGCTTCATAAAAATTCGCTATTTATAGCTTCATATTGCATGTTTAATATACCCACTTGCTAATAAATCAGCTTTAAAAAGTCAACTTCCTTTAAATATAAATTGATAGTATATAAAAAAGGGTGGGGTAATTATCAATAGCACTTAAGTTTAATTGATATATTCGATCTTTGCACCGCCATAAGCATGATATTATAAAATTTGATGGTGTATAAGGTGATTTGATGCATAATTATGTGTTTATGGTACAGACTCACCAAATGTTTAATTTTTTATTGTATTTTATCAGTAAAATATTATATAATTTTAGGAGTTTGAAAAAATTCTTGTTTGATTTTGAATTTTGAATGTTATCGTGAACTATTTAATAAATATTTAGATATCTTATCATTTGGGTATTTGATTATTATTTGCATATTGAAAAAAAATAAAAACGATCGACACATAAACAATCACCGGTGGTGACACATAAACAATCACCGGTGGTCACAAAAAGGAACTGAATGTAAAACACCCGGGTCGCAAAAAGGTCCCAACACGTAGTGGCGTTTTTGCTGTAAATCGTTTTGAAAGACGATTCGCGACAGAAAATGGGGTTGCAAATACAAAATTCTAGTACGTGGTTAAACATCTTCACAAACATATAACAAGCAACACAACGTCATGATATGCAGATGCGCTTTCGATTTGCTAAGTATGGAATTGATATGTAAGTCACCAGATACAAATTAGTTAGATTTATTAAGAATTGTGGACGTGAGAATTGTATACGAGCTTGTTAGTATAAACGAATATGAATTGATGGGTTCGAATGATCCTTCATGCATGGTTTTATCCATAGGGTATATATGTATCAAGTCAGATACGTTTCAATGAAGCTTTCAGATCGATAACCGGGTGGGTTAAGTTGTGGCTTTTTATGGAGTTTAAATCTAGTTAATTCGAGCCACATGATGATATGCAATTGTTATTTTCTGAATTTAAACAAATTTAAAAATCTTGGTGAGCTAAGAGAATAAAATTCATTATGGTTCGGGTTGGATGGTCATACTATCACAACAGAAGCACGAGATAATAAATATCATGTGGATACAAATTAATGAGGTGGACGCAAAAGATGAGGTTAATACTTATGTTCAAGATGCAATTTGCATAAGTCTAGCTTGTACGGTATCTGGAAGTAGTTTGATGAGGTTAATACTTTTGTTCAAGATGCAAACATGATTAGTTGTCGTTTACTAATTAACAGGGGCTCCCTAATGGTTCTAACTAGGGAGATTATAGGGTTGACAACTTATTATTGATGGATTTCTCTCTTATAGAATATCAAGCTTAGATATTATATATTAACTAGGGGTAGAGCTTTTATGTTTTCTGTTCTAAGTTCTATTGTTATCTATTATTTGCCTTTATCTTGCATAACATCACAAGTAAAAAATATTAAATTCTATTACAATTGGTCTAATGGATATTACAAATGCAGTAAAGTGCACTCCGTGTGAAGACAATATAGTCATTTTATTTTCTAATTTAAAAAGTCAAAAGAAATATAACAAGAAATACAGATTCAACAATGAGATAGGCGTTGCGGATAAATCATCAATTGTTGAAGATACTATAAACGGAGCTGCACTCGTGTCGGCGTTCACACTTTGAGTAACTTAGTACCAACACAGGTGTTATCTTTTTGATGGAATACATCATGTGTACAATGTGTCAGTGAAATTGTTAACATGCATGTCTAGTGCGTTAAAATGAAATATTCAAAAATCACATCAAGAAATAGCGTGTTAATACGGTGTATGTGTGACGGCATAATTCTATTTAATATGATTTTGGAAAGTGAATATTGTGTAGTGTATTAATACGATGATGATGATAACGAGGTTTACTTTGAAGAAATATATCGTAAAAAATGATGAAAATCATCGTGAGTTATGAATTATGATACGAATAAACATTTTCAAGGATTTAATTGAACACATTGGGGCCAATAGTTTACATGGAGGAATGAAAATGAATATTTATGTAATGTTTTAGTAGAGAAATGTTTTTAAATGTATTTTTTGATAATGTAATGATATTTATGATTTATTAATAATGTGTATATTTTTAATAAACCATAGTCCTAAATCTAGCACTTACGTCCCTCGTAAGATCAGTCTACAAAATAGGAGCTGAAATGCACTATGAAAATAAAATGGTTCCCCCATAATGTAACTACAATTTCAATTTCTATACTAGTTTATACTTCAGGTTGATGGTAACTAATTAGTCAATAAGGGCTGGAAAGTTAAGTTTTTCGATTCTACTTTAGACTTCGGTTAGGTTAATATTAGTATAGAATGATTTTCTTGTGGTTCTTAACAAATTTTTGCTTTACAATAAATGCAAACATAGAGCACATAGTCAATGTATTAGAAAAAATAAGTTTTGGTAATAGATAACCTAATAATTGTCTATAGATATATAGTTACGTCAATTCAATCAATTTAACAATTTTAATCGATGTGAATGGTTATTTTAATACGAAATGAGTGAAGGATAATGTGAGGGTTCATTAAATTTATTGGTTTGTATTAATTTAAAGACTTAATTAATATCATAAAAAGACTTTATCTCTTGGTAGTACGTGAGACACACAAATATCATTAATTAATATGTACTAATTAACATCTTGGATTGTGCAGTTGTGTTGTACCTTGGGCATCAATGGTTGTTTTTACAACTTTTTTTTACGTAATAGTATTTCACATCATGTCTAGGGTGTTTCTCTAAGAAAAATATTGATCATTTACTTTTAACTCAAAGATTTTCATTTCTTTCAATGTAACTTCATAAATATATGATTCTTTTATTTTTTAACCCAAATCTTTCATCCGTTGCAATTTCACCCTATAACTTTTTTAATTTCAAATTTATTCCACTATACTTGTCGTATTTAGCAAATTTTCGTTTTACGTTTCGTTCTAAATTTTGAAAGTTAACATGGCATAACATACATGTGTGGTTCAACATGTTTATGTTTCGTTTTAAAGTTTGTGAGTTAACATGAGACAACGTGTGTTTGATTTAACTTTTTACATCTATGTTTCCGTTTTACAGGCTATCCGCAACGCGTGAGCACTCTATCAACTTAGTTATACTTTTTTATGTTCTATGTTTTATGTCTAATATCTTTACATTAACACACCGCAACTCTGGTTTGGTGGTCATTTGCGGTTGTGTGAGATTCCGTTTGGCATGGTTTTACGTTCCGCCGCAAAACGGGGGCTTTAATTCTAGTTTTACTAGATTTAAAACTCTTACAAGTTATTAAACATATGATACATGTGTAAATGTAATAGTTCCTTTGCCCCTATTCGATTAACTATTTCTATATATTACATATTTTAATTCAAATATTCATGCTTTATTTAACATTATTAGATTATTTAGTTCTCTACATTCTATAAAATCCTAATTACAATACTTTAAATAAATATTTACTATCTATCTTGTATAACTACTTATTATTTGAATGAAATATTATTTTATTATATACGTAATTTATAACTATTAAAAAATTCCTAATATAAAAGAAAGATCATGTTGTGGTGCATAGATTGAACTTTTCTTCTTCCTTACATTATCGTTGGATATTCTTAGTAGCTATGTAACATTTACCTACCATTCATCTACAATTTAAACCGGTCCGAGAAGCAGAAACATATAAATATAACGATCACAATGTGTAACCTTACCCGAGAAGAGCGTAAGAAAGCCTGCTAGTTTTAAACAATTACCTTGATAGTCAAAAATACACATTTGTTTTCTTAAAAATATCAAAGCAACAAATTAATAACACACTTAATTGATCCCATTTTTATTTCATCACAAAAGCTTAAACAACATAAGATGATTTAAACAATGTTTCGGCTTGTTCCGCCTAGGAACATGCATGTGCATTATTTGACATAACAAACACCGAAACTTATTGTGATTAAAAGGAAAACATACAACACATTCACGTTTAGATTCAACAAAGGTTAGTTGTATCCGTGACAAGACCACAATAGCTGAGGGTGGTGACCGGGATTTCGGCTAGTTGAAGTGCCTGACACACGCATGTCAAGCTAGTAGCTAGTGGATTCAAAACGCTTGTGTAAGGCCCCGTTCCCGGGACGCCTACAGTTGGTCATTCATCGCACATAAAACGTATAATTACAACTTCATTTAAGAAAACATTGCAGCGGAAACATTCAAAATGACATCACATTTCATTATAAATACTTTTGCCAAATAATACACCATTATCTGATTACAAAATACATGTTTGCATTATAACACAAAAGCTTCATAAATGGATGCCATCCCAAAAGAGCCGAGTAGCTTCGCCGTGCCATCCTCAGCAATCAATTACCTGCCAACTGGAAAATGCAATAAAAGTCAGCGTTGCTGAGTGAGTTCTAGTTTTAATAATAAAACATACTTTCCTTTCATATAAAACCGTTCGTTACTTTAACGTGATCACACATCATACGTACACATAGATAATATCATTATTATCTTCTTCATTCATTCTTTCATTCATTCGTTCCTTTTAACTTACTTGCGCATCGGACATCATCCATACCAATACCATATGCTACACCCCAATTAGTCACAGCTACCGGGCCGAAGTCAATAAATGAACAGCTAAACGTATGCCACGGTACTGGGGTTAACCGATCAGTCTTAGCTACTGGGCCGAAGTCAATAAATGAACAGCTAAACGTATGCCACAGTACTAATAATAACAGACGGTCATAGCCACTGGGCCGAAGTCAATAAATGAACAGCTAAACGTATGCCACAGTACTAAGGGTAAGCGGTAGAGGTTCCACATAATGGTCAATCACAAAGAAGGACCCGTTATCCGATGCCTGCAAGACGTGTCATCTCTTCCCACTTTACGTTACATAATACTTTATCTCGTTCGTCATAATACGTAAAGCCATAAGAAAGATAATCATACATCATACTAAGGAACATATCATACATATTCATCATCATCATACAGGGCAACATCATACATTCATAATATGCATAAACATGCAACATCATCATCATCATCATCATCATGCCCTATATGCACTCTAAGGCTATAACCATACTCTTACATGCTCTTACGGATTACTTTACGTCCAAACTTACATCTAGACCCTTCCCCGAAGGCCAAAAGTCAAACTACACATTCATTCGGGTGCAACAGCCCTATTCGGGCGTATGGACACTCTTCAGTCGCATGTCCTCCATGCGACTGAACATCATGCGACTGGACCCATGCGGATGGTCATCTATGCGAATGAACATCCAATCGTGCGTATGGACCTTGTGCGAATGGGATTACTGCGAATGGGCACCTATGCGACTAACCTCATGCGTATGGACTCATGCGACTAAGCCTTTATGCGACTGAACCCTCAGTCGCACATCCCTCATGCGACTGGACTCCCAGTCGTGCGACTGAACCCCAATCGTGCGAATGACCTTCAATCGCCCTCATTCGGCCGTATGGCCTTCATTCGGTCGCCTAGCCCTAGCTGATGCAGAATGGAGTTCATCCCGAACCCAATCTGCCATTTTCGGCCTCCAAGCTCATCCAAACCCATTCTAAGCCTAAATCAACCCTCCTGGACCTTAGGAATGCGTACCTTAACACCATACAAGCACACACAAGCCCGAAATCATACTCTAAACACACCATACACATCACACCCAAATGGGTCAAACACACACACACATAAAAACGGGTTTTGAACACTTTCCAGCCCCAAAATCAGTTGAAAACAAGTAAAAGTGGGGTCCTAGAACTCACACAATCGAGCACAAAGACAAGAGCTTCGATTTGGCTTGCTACTCGACGAATTTGGACACCCGAATCACCCGAATCAACCCTTTTCTCCCTTTTTCTCCTCTTTCTCTCTTCTCTCTTCTTTGGTGGCTGAATTTTGTGAAGTGTGGGGAGAGTGGGCTGCCCTCTCCCTACACATATCACCACATTTCCCGACTTTTCTTCGTTGGCGAGTTTGGCCCCTCGACTTTGGACTTTATTTCTTTTCTTTCTTCGTCGGCTTCAAAATAATAAATTTCCGGGTGTTACAAGTCCACCCCCCTTAAATAGGTTTCGTCCCCGAAACCTGTCATTCCTCGAACAAACGTGGATAATGCTGTCTCATTTCTTCCTCAGTCTCCCACGTTGACTCGGATCCCTTCCTGTGCTTCCACTGTACACGCACTAGAGGAACCACTTTACTCCTTAGCCTTTTCTCCTTGCGATCGATGATTGCCACTGGTTGCTCCACATAATTGAGCCGTTCATCTACTTCAATATCCTCCAATGGAACAATCATATCTTCATCTGCTAAGCACTTCCTTAGATGAGATACATGAAATGTCGGGTGAATTCCACTTAACTCATCTGGCAACTCCAGTCTATAGGCCACCTCTCCTACTCGAGCAATGATTCGGAAAGGGCCTATATACCTTGGGCTCAACTTGCCCCGCTTTCGGAAGCGAATGATACCCTTCCAAGGTGAGACCTTCAACATAACCCGGTCACCCACCTGGAACTCAATCGGCCTGCGTCGTTTATCAGCATACGACTTCTGTCTGTCTTTGGCTGCCTTCATGAAGGCTTTAATCTTCTCAAGCTTCTCAGTCGTAGCCTCGATTACCTCGACGCTTCCCAATTCCTTCTGACCAATATCACCCCAACAAACGGGCGTTCTGCATCTCCTACCGTATAACATCTCATATGGAGGCATGCCAATGCTGGCATGGTAACTGTTGTTATATGAGAATTCGGCTAACGGTAGGTGGTCGTCCCAACTTCCACCAAAATCGATCACACATGCCCGAAGCATGTCTTCCAGTGTCTGAATGGTCCTTTCTGACTGACCATCAGTCTGGGGATGATAAGCCGTGCTGATATGTAACCTCGTCCCCATAGCATCGTGGAACTTCTTCCAGAATTTAGATGTAAACCGGGTGTCGCGATCCGACACGATAGACACCGGCACACCATGACGAGTCACAATCTCTTTGATGAACAGATCAGCCAACCTCTCAGATGAATATGTCTCACGGATCGGTAGGAAGTGAGCACTCTTCGTCAAACGATCAACTATCACCCATATGGCATCATACCCTTTCGGGGTACGCGGCAGCTTTGTAATGAAATCCATGGTGATGTGCTCCCACTTCCATTCCGGTATATCCAAAGGTTGTATCTTCCCATACGGCTTTTGGTGTTCGGCCTTCACCTGCAAGCAAGTAAGGCACTTACTCACATACTCCACCACGTCGCGCTTCATACCCGGCCACCAATAATCTTTCTTCATATCATGATACATCTTCGTGGCTCCGGGATGAATGGAGTACCGAGTCTTGTGAGCTTCATCCATTATCTTCCCCCGTAGATCCCCAAAACGAGGAATCCACACACGATCGAATCGGGTTCTAACACCGAGCGTGTTTTCACCCAATTCTCCAACCAGACCTCTCATTCTTTCAGAGTTAAGATGATCTTCTTTCAGTGCCTCATCTTGAAACTCTCTAACCTGCTTCATTACGTCAGAGGTCATGATCAACTGATAGGCTTTCACCCGAATCGGCTCGGGCCTCTCCTTCCGACTAAGGGCATCAGCCACCACGTTGGCCTTGCCCGGATGGTAGTGGATCTCACAATCATAATCCTTTATAAGTTCCAACCACCGCCTCTGCCTCATGTTCAAATCCTTCTGCTCGAAGAAGTACTTCAGACTCTTGTGGTCAGTGAATATGGTGCACTTCGTCCCGTAGAGGTAGTGCCTCCAAATCTTTAATGCAAAGACCACGGCTGCCAGCTCCAAGTCATGAGTAGGATAATTGACCTCATGAACCTTCAACTGTCGGGATGCATAGGCTATAACCTTTCCCTCTGCATTAACACACACCCCAACCCCGAGTAAGAAGCATCGGAATAAACTACCAGATCTTCACTTCCATCGGGTAATGACAGAACAGGAGCTTGAGTCAATCTCGCCTTCAATTCTTCAAACGCCTTCTCTTGAGCTTGACCCCATACGAACTTCACATCTTTTCGGGTCAACTTAGTCAGTGGAGAAGCAATCTTAGAGAAGTCTTGAATAAATCTTCTGTAGTAGCCCGCCAAACCCAAGAAACTACGAATCTCGGATGGCGTTTTTGGTGACTTCCATTGCATAACCGCCTCCACTTTCGTCGGGTCCACCATAATCCCGTCAGGATTCACCACGTGACCCAAGAACTGAACTTCGCGCAACCAGAACGCGCACTTGGAGAATTTCGCATACAACTTCTCCCTTCTCAACGTCTCTAGAACCTCCCGAATGTGTTCGGCATGCTCTGCTTCGCTCCTCGAGTAAATCAGGATATCATCAATAAACACAATCACTGATTTATCCAACATAGGCCGACACACACGGTTCATCAAATCCATAAAAGCAGCTGGCGCGTTGTCAAGCCAAAGGACATGACAAGAAACTCGTAGTGACCATAGCGCGTACGGAAAGCTGTTTTAGGAATATCCTGCTCCTTCACCTTCAACTGATGGTAACCAGATCGAAGATCTATTCTTGAAAACCAACTGGCACCCTGAAGCTGATCAAACAAATCATCTATCCTGGGCAAGGGGTATCGGTTCTTCACTGTCAACTTGTTCAGCTCGCGGTAGTCGATGCACATCCTCATACTACCGTCCTTCTTCTTTACAAACAGGACCGGAGCACCCCAAGGAGAGATACTCGGTCTAATGAACCCCTTATCAAGCAACTCCTGCAACTGCTCCATCAACTCTTTCATCTCGGTCGGAGCCAACCGATACGGTGCCTTGGCAACAGGTTGGGCACCCGGTATCAGATCAATCTGAAACTCAATCTCTCTGTCAGGTGGCACTCCTGATAAGTCCTCCGGGAACACGTCTGGAAAATCACACACAACTGGTACATCGGCTAGTTGTGGTGTTGGCGTATCCACATCCTTTACATAGGCAAGTAGGCACTACATCCACGCCTCATACACTTTCCCGCCACCGCCATAGAGATCACTTTCGGAATCGTAGTAACCCGATCACCATACACCGTCACTGAACTACCGCCAGGCGCCGACAACCGAATCATCTTCTTGCGACACACATGTTCGCCTCGAAGTCCGCTAACCAATCCATCCCAGAACCAAATCAAAACCACCTAAGGTCATCACAAACGGTCTAACAGGAAACTTATGACCCTCGAGCTCCACATCACAATTCTCTATCATCTCAGAAATCCTGGTAGACTTACCTATGGCAGTTTCTACATCGAAGGGCGCATCAACACGTCTACTACTAACAGGCAGCTTAGCACAGAAAGCAGCAGAAATAAAACTCCTACTAGCACCAGAATCAAATAACACAGAAGCTAAAGTTTGGTTCACCAGAAACGTACCGGACACAACGTCAGGGTCCGTCCTAGCCTCCTCCTGTGTCATGGTGAATGCCCTGGCGCTCGCCCTCGGTCCATCACCTCCCGTCCTCTTCGCCCCTGAACTCTCAGCCCTCGGCTTCTTGCAATCCCTGCTCATATGACCAATTTCCCCACAGTTAAAACATTTGCCCGTCAGGCAATCCTTCGCCATATGTCCAGTCTTCCCACACTTGAAGCACACATTCAAACCCAGCCTGCATTCTCCCGCATGCTCCTTTCCACACTTACCACATCTCCTCGACCCTGCTCCCGGTGTGGCCACGCGGCGGTCCTCCACCCGTGCCTTTTTGTTACCCGTCGAGGCCTCACCCCGACCAAACCTCTTCCCGTTCCAGCTTCGATCACCACCACCCTTCCTATTCGCTTCAACCACCACCACTCCCCTCTCATCATAAAGTCTTCCGGCCAAATCGACCGCCGACCTAAAAGTACTTGGCCGGGCGGCGATCATATGCCGGCGGACATCCACCGGTAAACCCTGAATGTACCTCTTGATCTTCCGAGAAAGAGGCGTCACCTGATCCGGCACCAACCGTGCCATCTCGTTGAACTTGGTAGTATATTGCTGGTGCGTCATGGATCCCGCCTCCAGCTGCAGGAACTCCCTCTCAATCTTATCCATTTCCCTGTGAGGACAGAACTCCTCAATTACCATCTTCTTCAGTTCGGGCCACCTCATTCTCCCGATCGCCCGATTGCCCTCAGCTTGGACAATATTGTCCCACCAGCACAATGCCGAGTCCACAAAGGAGTGGGTGGCAAACTTTACCTTCTGATCTTCTCGGCATTCGCTTATGTCGAGAACAGCCTCCATTTCTCTCACCCATCGGTGAGCAGCAGCGGCATTGCCATTACCGTCAAAAGTTGGGGGCTTGCATCTCATGAACACCCCGTAGTTACAGCCTCGTGCTACCTCTCGCACAGGCTCCTCTTCCTCTTCCTCCTCATTATCGGAGAAAATAGTTTCAGGCTCCGGTTGCTCCCCCGTGGCCCGGTTTCTCTCCTTCCTTTCCCCTTCCTTCACAGCTTTGATGACTTCGGTCACCACAGACGGTAAGATCGTCTGCATGACCTGATGCACTTCCTCAACAACAGCCTCCTTTACCGAGGCCCTCAAGTTCGCACTCTCATCCCCAGCTTCTGGATGAGGAGTTTCAGGTTCTGCAGGAACCTCTTTCTCAGCTCTAGGCCTTCCTCTCTTAGGGCGTGGTTCAGCAACAGGGCCATCACGGCCTCCACCCCTAGAAGCTCTAGAAGATCTACCACCAGCCATTCTCTACCACACTGAAAGATTCAAACACCAACACGGTCATTCAAGGAAACAACTCAGTTTATGTCAAGTATAGTAAGTCCCTAATTACAGTGGCCAGTTGTGATTAGCCACTTACTGTACTCTTCATACCCCAAGTATTACCTGTCCTGACTACATCAGTATTCAAATCTACATACAACACATAACATATACCATGCGCACATAAATCCGGTTAACTTTAAGAAAATACCTGATGGCACGCAGCTACTCAGTTTGGCATCCCATTCCCATTCGTCCCATTCTCAGTTTAAGTTAAGGTTTATTTTGAAAATTTACCCATTTCACTTAAACTTTGGCTCTGATACCAACTTGTAAGGCCCCGTTCCCGGGACGCCTACAGTTGGTCATTCATCGCACATAAAACGTATAATTACAATTTCATTTAAGAAAACATTGCAGCGGAAACATTCAAAATGACATCACATTTCATTATAAATACTTTTGCCAAATAATACACCATTATCTGATTACAAAATACATGTTTGCATTATAACACAAAAGCTTCATAAATGGATGCCATCCCAAAAGAGCCGAGTAGCTTCGCCGTGCCATCCTCAGCAATCAATTACCTGCCAACTGGAAAATGCAATAAAAGTCAGCGTTGCTGAGTGAGTTCTAGTTTTAATAATAAAACATACTTTCCTTTCATATAAAACCGTTCGTTACTTTAACGTGATCACACATCATACGTACACATAGATAATATCATTATTATCTTCTTCATTCATTCTTTCATTCATTCGTTCCTTTTAACTTACTTGCGCATCGGACATCATCCATACCAATACCATATGCTACACCCCAATTAGTCACAGCTACCGGGCCGAAGTCAATAAATGAACAGCTAAACGTATGCCACGGTACTGGGGTTAACCGATCAGTCTTAGCTACTGGGCCGAAGTCAATAAATGAACAGCTAAACGTATGCCACAGTACTAATAATAACAGACGGTCATAGCCACTGGGCCGAAGTCAATAAATGAACAGCTAAACGTATGCCACAGTACTAAGGGTAAGCGGTAGAGGTTCCACATAATGGTCAATCACAAAGAAGGACCCGTTATCCGATGCCTGCAAGACGTGTCATCTCTTCCCACTTTACGTTACATAATACTTTATCTCGTTCGTCATAATACGTAAAGCCATAAGAAAGATAATCATACATCATACTAAGGAACATATCATACATATTCATCATCATCATACAGGGCAACATCATACATTCATAATATGCATAAACATGCAACATCATCATCATCATCATCATGCCCTATATGCACTCTAAGGCTATAACCATACTCTTACATGCTCTTACGGATTACTTTACGTCCAAACTTACATCTAGACCCTTCCCCGAAGGCCAAAAGTCAAACTACACATTCATTCGGGTGCAACAGCCCTATTCGGGCGTATGGACACTCTTCAGTCGCATGTCCTCCATGCGACTGAACATCATGCGACTGGACCCATGCGGATGGTCATCTATGCGAATGAACATCCAATCGTGCGTATGGACCTTGTGCGAATGGGATTACTGCGAATGGGCACCTATGCGACTAACCTCATGCGTATGGACTCATGCGACTAAGCCTTTATGCGACTGAACCCTCAGTCGCACATCCCTCATGCGACTGGACTCCCAGTCGTGCGACTGAACCCCAATCGTGCGAATGACCTTCAATCGCCCTCATTCGGCCGTATGGCCTTCATTCGGTCGCCTAGCCCTAGCTGATGCAGAATGGAGTTCATCCCGAACCCAATCTGCCATTTTCGGCCTCCATCCAAACCCATTCTAAGCCTAAATCAACCCTCCTGGACCTTAGGAATGCGTACCTTAACACCATACAAGCACACACAAGCCCGAAATCATACTCTAAACACACCATACACATCACACCCAAATGGGTCAAACACACACACACATAAAAACGGGTTTTGAACACTTTCCAGCCCCAAAATCAGTTGAAAACAAGTAAAAGTGGGGTCCTAGAACTCACACAATCGAGCACAAAGACAAGAGCTTCGATTTGGCTTGCTACTCGACGAATTTGGACACCCGAATCACCCGAATCAACCCTTTTCTCCCTTTTTCTCCTCTTTCTCTCTTCTCTCTTCTTTGGTGGCTGAATTTTGTGAAGTGTGGGGAGAGTGGGCTGCCCTCTCCCTACACATATCACCACATTTCCCGACTTTTCTTCGTTGGCGAGTTTGGCCCCTCGACTTTGGACTTTATTTCTTTTCTTTCTTCGTCGGCTTCAAAATAATAAATTTCTGGGTGTTACAGCTTGTGAGTGTTGACAGATAGTTACAACACGTTGGACTAGGTCCGGTGCTACATGGCTCTACACTCACAGAAAGACACTGTCCCCGTGCTAGAGGAGCCGTGACCAGTGCAATCACCAAAAACACACAAAGCACAACTTTCTTCATCATTGTACGTTTTTGTTTGGATGTCGAGCTTCATAACAACTCGCTATTTATAGCTTCATATTGCATGTTTAATATATCCACTTGCTAATAAATTAGCTTTAAAAAGTCAACTTCCTTTTAATATAAATTGATAGTATATATAAAAGGGTGGGGTACTTATCAATAGCAATTAAGTTTAATTACTATATTCGATCTTTGCACCGCCATGAGCATGATATTATAAAATTTGATGGTGTATAAGGTGATTTGATGCATAATTATGTGTTTATGGTACAGACTCACCAAAAGTTTAATGTCTTATTGTATTATATCAGTAAAATATTATTTAATTTTAGGAGTTTGAAAAAATTCTTGTTTGATTTTGAATTTTGAATGTTATCGTGAACTATTAAATAAATATTTAGATATCTTATCATTTGGGTGTTTGATTATTATTTGCATATTGAAAAAATAAAAACGATCGACACATAAACAATCACTGGTGGTGACACATAAACAATCACCGGTGGTCACAAAAAGGAGCTGAATGTAAAACACCCGGATCGCAAAAAGGTCCCCATGTCAGCGCGTAATGGCGTTTTAGCTGTAAATCGATTTGAAAGACGATTCGTGACAGAAAATGGGGTTGCAAATACAAGATTCTAGTATGTGGTCAAACATCTTCACAAACATATAACACGCAACACAACGTCATGATATGCAGATGCGCTTTCGATCTGGTTAGTATGGAATTGATATGTAAGTCACTAGATACAAATTAGTTAGATTTATTAAGAATTGTGGACGTGAGAATTGTATACTAGCTTGTTAGTATAAACGAATATGAATTGATGGGTTCGAATGATCCTTCATGCATGGTTTTATCCATAGGGTATATATGTATCAAGTCATATACGTTTCAATGAAGCTTTCAGATCGATAACCGGGTGGGTTAAGTTGTGGCTTTTAATGGAGTTTAAATCTAGTTAATTCGAGCCACATGATGATATGCAATTGTTATTTTTTGAATTTAAACAAATTTAAAAATCTTGGTGAGCTAAGAGAATAAAATTCATTATGGTTCGGGTTGGATGGTCATACTATCACAACAGAAGCACGAGATAATAAATATCATGTGGATACAAATTAATGAGGTGGACGCAAAAGATGAGGTTAATACTTATGTTCAAGATGCAATTTGCATAAGTCTAACTTTTATGGTATCTGGAAGTAGTTTGATGAGGTTAATACTTTTGTTCAAGATTCAAACATGATTAACAGGGGCTCCCTAATGGTTCTAACTAGGGAGATTATAGGGTTGACAACTTATTATTGATAGATTTCTCTCTTATAGAATATCAAGCGTACATATTATATATTAACTAGGGGTAGAGCTTTATTTTTCTGTTCTAGGTTCTATTGTTATCTATTATTTGCCTTTATTTTGCATAACATCACAAGTAAAAAGTATTATAGTCTATAACAATTGGTCTAATGGATATTACAAATGCAGTAAAGTGCGCTCCGTGTGAAGCAATATAGTCATTTTATTCTCTAATTTAAAAAGTCAAAAGAAATATAACAAGAAATCCAGATTCAACAATGAGATAGACGTTGCGGATAAATCATCAATTGTTGAAGATTTTATAAACGGAGCTGCACCCGTGTCGGCGTTCACACTTTGAGTAACTTAGTACAAACACAGGTGTTATCTTTTTGATGGAATACGTCATGTGTACAATGTGTCTGTGAAATTGTTAACATGCATGTCTAGTGCGTTAAAATGAAATATTCAAAAATCACATCAAGAAATAGCGTGTTAATACGGTGTAATGTATGACGACATAATTCTATTTTATATGATTTTGGGAAGTGAATATTGTGTAGTGTATTAATACGGTGATGATGATAACGAGGCTTATTTTGAAGAAATCTATTGTAAAAAATGATGAAAATCATCGTGAGTTATGAATTATGATACGAATAAACATTTTCAAGGATTTAATTGAACACATTGGGGCCAATAGTTTACATGGAGGAATGAAAATGAATATTTATGTAATTTTTTAGTAGAGAAATGTTTTTAAATGTATTTTCTGATAATGTAATGATATTTATGATTTATTAATAATGTGTATATTTTTAATAAACCATAGTCCTAAATCTAGCACTTACGTCCCTCGTAAGATCAGTCTACAAAATAGGAGCTGAAATGCAGTATGAAAATAAAATGGTTCCCCCATAATGTAACTACAATTTCAATTTCTATACGTGTTTTATACTTCAGGTTCATGGTAACTAATTAGTCAATAAGGGCTGGAAAGTTAAGTTTTTCGATTCTACTTTAGAAATATTAGTATAGAATGATTTTCTTGTGGTTCTTAACAAATTTTTGCTTTACAATAAAGGCAAACATAGAGAACATAGTGTTCTTAACAAATTTTTGCTTTACAATAAAAGCAAACATAGAGAACATAGTCAATGTATTAAAAAATAAGTTTTGGTAATAGTTAACCGAATAATTGTCTATAGATATATAGTTACGTCAATTCAATCAATTTAACAATTTTAATCGATGTGAATGGTTATTTTAATACGAAATGAGTGAAGGATAATGTGAGGGTTCATTAAATTTATTGGTTTGTATTAATTTAAAGACTTAATTAATATCATAAAAAAAACTTTATCTCTTGGTAGTACGTGAGACACACAAATATCATTAGTATGTACTAATTAACAACTTGTATTGTGCAGTTGTGTTGTACTTTGGGCATCAATGATTGTTTCTACAACTTTTTTTTACGTAATAGTATTGCACATCATGTTTAGGGTGTTTCTCAAAGAAAAATATTGATCATTTACTTTTAACTCAAAGATTTTCATTTGTTTCAATGTAACTTCATAAATATATGATTCTTTTGTTTTTTTAACCCAAATCTTTCATCCGTTGCAATTTCACCCTTAACTTTTTTAATTTCAACTTTATTCCACTATACTTGTCGTATTTAGCAAATTTTCGTTTTACGTTTCGTTTTAAATTTTGAAAGTTAACATGGCACAACATACATGTGCGGTTCAACATGTTTATGTTTCGTTCTAAAGTTTGTGAGTTAACACAAGACAACGTGTGTTTGATTTAACTTTTTACATCTATTTTTCCTGTTTTACAGGTTATCTGCAACGCGTGAGTGCTCTATCAACTTAGCTATACTTTTTTATGTTCTATGTTTTTTGTCTAATATCTTTACATTAACACACCGCAACTCTGGTTTGGTGGTCATTTGCGGTTGTGTGAGATTAGGGCCGTTTGGCATGGTTTTACGTTCCCGCCGCAAAGCGGGGGCCTTAATTCTAGTTTTACTCAATTTAAAACTCTTAACACAAGTTATTAAACATATGATACATGTGTACATGTAATAGTTCCTTTGCCCCTATTCGATTAAGTATTTCTATATATTACATATTTTAATTCAAATATTCATGTTTTGTTTAACATTATTAGATTATTTAGTTCTCTACATTTTATATAATCCTAATTACAATACTTTAAATAAATATTTACTATCTATCTTGTATAACTACTTATTATTTGAATGAAATATTATCTTATTAAATACGTAATTTATAACTATTAAAAAATTCCTAATATAAAAGAAAGATCATGCTGTGGTGCATAGATTGAAATTTTCTTCTTCCTTACATTATCGTTGGATATTCTTAGTAGCTATGTAACATTTACCTACCATTCATCTACAATTTAAACCAGTCCGAGAAGCAGAAACATATAAATATAACGATCACAATGTGTAACCTTACATGAGAAGAGCGTAAGAAAGCCTGAGAGTTTTAAACAATTACCTTGATAGTCAAAGAAACATATTTGTTTTCTTAAACATATCAAAGCAACAAATTAATAACACACTTAATTGATCCCATTTTTATTTCATCACAAAAGCTTAAACAACATAAGATGATGTAAACAATGTTTCGGCTTGTTCCGCCTAGGAACATGCATGTTCATTATTTGACGTAACAAACACCGAAACTTATTGTGATTAAAAGGAAAACATACAACACATTCACGTTTAGATTCAACAAAGGTTAGTTGTATCCGTGACAAGACCACAATAGCTGAGGGTGTTGACAGGGATTTCGGCTAGTTGAAGCGCCTGACACACACATGTCAAGCTAGTAGCTAGTGGATTCAAAACGCTTGTGAGTGTTGATAGATAGTTGCAACACGTTGGACTAGGTCCGGTGCTACATGGCTCTACACTCACAGAAAGACACTGTCCCCGTGCTAGAGGAGCCGTGACCAGTGCAATCACAAAAAACACACAAAGCACAACTTTCTTCATCATTGTACGTTTTTGTTTGGATGTCGAGCTTCATAACAATTCGCTATTTATAGCTTCATATTGCATGTTTAATATATCCACTTGCTAATAAATCAGCTTTAAAAAGTCAACTTCCTTTTAATATAAATTGATAGTATATAAAAAGGGTGGGGGTACTTATCAATAGCACTTAAGTTTAATTACTATATTCGATCTTTGCACCGCCATGAGCATGATATTATAAAATTTGATGGTGTATAAGGTGATTTGATGCATAATTATGTGTTTATGGTACAGACTCACCAAATGTTTAATGTTTTATTGTATTTTATCAGTAAAATATTATATAATTTTAGGAGTTTGAAAAAATTCTTGTTTGATTTTGAATTTTGAATGTTATCGTGAACTATTTAATAAATATTTAGATATCCTATCATTTGGGTATTTGATTATTATTTGCATATTGAAAAAAAAATAAAAACGATCAACACATAAACAATCACCGGTGGTCACAAAAAGGAACTGAATGTAAAACACCCGGATCGCAAAAAGGTCCCCATGCCAGCGCGTAATGGCGTTTTTGCTGTAAATCGATTTGAAAGACGATTCATGACAGAAAATGGGGTTGCAAATACAAGATTCTAGTACGTGGTCAAACATCTTCACAAACATATAACAAGCAACACAACGTCATGATATGCAGATGCGCTTTCGATCTGCTAAGTATGGAATTGATATGTAAGTCACCAGATACAAATAAGTTAGATTTATTAAGAATTGTGGACGTGAGAATTGTATACTAGCTTGTTAGTATAAACGAACATGAATTGATGGGTTCGAATGATCCTTCATGCATGGTTTTATCCATAGGGTATATATGTATCAAGTCAGATACGTTTCAATGAAGCTTTCAGATCGATAACCGGGTGGGTTAAGTTGTGGCTTTTTATGGAGTTTAAATCTAGTTAATTCGAGCCACATGATGATATGCAATTGTTATTTTCTGAATTTAAACAAATTTAAAATTTTGGTGAGCTAAGAGAATAAAATTCATTATGGTTCGGGTTGGATGGTCATACTATCACAACAGAAGCACGAGATAATAAATATCATGTGGATACAAATTAATGAGGTGGACGCAAAAGATGAGGTGAATACTTATGTTCAAGATGCAATTTTCATAAGTCTAACTTTCAAGGTATCTGGAAGTAGTTTGATGAGGTTAATACTTTTGTTCAAGATGCAAACATGATTAGTTGTCGTTTACTAATTAACAGGCGCTCCCTAATGGTTTTTATAACTAGGGAGATTATAGGGTTGACAACTTATTATTGATGGATTTCTCTCTTATAGAATATCAAGCTTAGATATTATATATTAACTAGGGGTAGAGCTTTTATGTTTTCTGTTCTAGGTTCTATTGTTATCTATTATTTGCCTTTATTTTGCATAACATCACAAGTAAAAAATATTATATTCTATTACAATTGGTCTAATGGATATTACAAATGCAGTAAAGTGCACTCCGTGTGAAGACAATATTATCATTTTATTTTCTAATTTAAAAGGTCAAAAGAAATATAACAAGAAATCCAGATTCAACAATGAGATAGACGTTCCGGATAAATCATTGATTGTTGAAGATATTATAAACGGAGCTGCACCCTTGTCGGCGTTTACACTTTGAGTAACTTAGTACAAACACAGGTGTTATCTTTTTGATGGAACACGTCATGTGTACAATGTGTCTGTGAAATTGTTAACATGCATGTCTAGTGCGTTAAAACAAAATATTCAAAAATCACATCAAGAAATAGCGTGTTAATACGGTGTAATGTATGAGGGCATAATCCTATTTAATATGATTTTGGGAAGTGAATATTGTGTAGTGTATTAATACAGTGATGATGATAACGAGGTTTACTTTGAAGAAATATATCGTAAAAAATGATGAAAATCATCGTGAGTTATGAATTATGATACGAATAAACATTTTCAAGGATTTAATTGAACACATTGGGGCCAATAGTTTACATGGAGGAATGAAAATGAATATTTATGTAATTTTTTAGTAGAAAAATGTTTTTAAATGTATTTTCTGATAATGTAATGATATTTATGATTTATTAATAATGTGTATATTTTTAATAAACCATAGTCCTAAATCTAGCACTTACGTCCCTCGTAAGATCAGTCTACAAAATAGGAGCTGAAATGCAGTATGAAAATAAAATGGTTCCCCCATAATGTAACTACAATTTCAATTTCTATACTAGTTTTATACTTCAGGTTGATGGTAACTAATTAGTCAATAAGGGCTGGAAAGTTAATATTAGTATAGAATGATTTTCTTGTGGTTCTTAACAAATTTTTGCTTTACAATAAATGCAAACATAGAGCACATAGTCAATGTATTAGAAAAAATAAGTTTTGGTAATAGATAACCTAATAATTGTCTATAGATATATAGTTACGTCAATTCAATCAATTTAACAATTTTAATCGATGTGAATGGTTATTTTAATACGAAATGAGTGAAGGATAATGTGAGGGTTCAATAAATTTATTGGTTTGTATTAATTTAAAGACTTAATTAATATTCATAAAAAAAACTTTATCTCTTGGTAGTACGTGAGACACACAAATATCATTAGTATGTACTAATTAACAACTTGTATTGTGCAGTTGTGTTGTACTTTGGGCATCAATGATTGTTTCTACAACTTTTTCTTTACGTAATAGTATTACATATCATGTTTAGGGTGTTTCTCAAAGAAAAATATTGATCATTTACTTTTAACTCAAAGATTTTCATTTGTTTCAATGTAACTTCATAAATATATGATTCTTTTGTTTTTAACCCAAATCTTTCATCCGTTGCAATTTCACCCTATAACTTTTTTAATTTCAGCTTTATTCCACTATACTTGTCGTATTAAGCAAATTTTCGTTTTACGTTTTGTTCAAAATATTGAAAGTTAACATGGCACAACATACATGTGCGGTTCAACATGTTTATGTTTCGTTCTAAAGTTTGTGAGTTAACACAAGACAACGTGTCTTTGATTTAACTTTTTACATCTATGTTTCCTGTTTTACAGGTTTTCCGCAATGCGTGAGTGCTCTATCAACTTAGCTATACTTTTTTATGTTCTATGTTTTTTGTCTAATATCTTTACATTAACACACCGCAACTCTGGTTTGGTGGTCATTTGCGGTTGTGTGAGATTAGGGCCGTTTTGTAACACCCGTAAATTTATTATTTTGAAGCCGGGGAAGAAAGAAAAGAAATAAAGTCCAAAGTCGAGGGACCAAACCCGCCAACGAAGAAAAGTTGGGGAATGTGGTGATATGTGTAGGGAGAGGGCAGCCCACTCTCCCCACACTTCACATATTTTCGGGTTCAAGAGGGGGAAGAAAGAAAAGAAGAGAAAAAGGAGAAAAAGGGGTGTTTCGGGTGATTCGGGTGTCCAAATCCGTCGAGTAGCAAGCCAAATCGAAGCTATTGTCTTTGTGCTCGGTTGTGTGAGTTCTAGGACCCCACTTTTACTTGTTTTCAATTGATTTTGGGGTTGGAAAGCATTGAAAACCCGTTTTTGTGTGTGTATGTGTTTGACCCATTTGGGTGTGATGTGTATGATGCGTTTAGAGTATGATTCCGGGCTTGTGTGTGCTTGTATGGTGTTATGGTATGCATTCCTAAGGTCCAGGAGGGTTAATTTAGGCTTAGAATGGGTTTGGATGAGCTTGGATGCCGAAAATGGCAGATTGGGTTCGGGATGAACTCCATTCTGCATTAGCTAGGGCTAGGCGACCGAATGAAGGCCATACGGCCGAATGAGGGGCGATTGAGGGTCATTCGCACGATTGGGATTCATTCGCACGATTAAGGGTTCAATCGCACGACTAAGGTTTCAGTCGCACGACTGGGAGTCCAGTCGCATGGGGATTGCACGACTGAGGGTTCAGTCGCATAGATGCTTAGTCGCATGAGTCCATTCGCATGAGGTCAGTCGCATAGGTGCCCATTCGCAGTAATCCCATTCGCACAAGGTCCATACGAACGATTGGATGTTCATTCGCATAGATGTTCATCCGCATGAGTCCAGTCACATGATGTTCAGTCGCATGGAGGCCATGCGACTGAAGGGTGTCCATACGCCCGAATAGGGCTGTTGCACTCGAAGGATTGTGTAGTTTGACTTCTGGCCTTCGGGGAAAGGTGCAGATGTAAGTATTGAAGTAAAGTAACCCGTAAGAGCATGTAAGAGGATGGTTATGGCCTTAGAGAGCATGTAGGGCATGATGTTGATGATGTTGCATGTTTATGTATAATATGAATGTATGATGCTGCCCTGTATGATGATGATGAATGTGTATGATATGTTCCTTATTATGATGTATGCTTATCTTTCCTATGGTCTTACGTATTATGACAAATGAAATGAAGTATTATGTAACGTAAAGTGGAAAGAGATGACACGTCTTGCATGCATCGGATACCGGGTCCTTCTTTGTGATTGACCATTAATGTAGAACCTCTATCGCTTACCCTTAGTACTATGGCATACGTTTAGCTGTTCATTTATTGACTTCGGCCCAGTGGCTATGACTGATCAGTTATCATTAGTACTGTGGCATACGTTTAGCTGTTCATTTATTGACTTCGGCCCAGTAGCTAAGACTGATCGGTTACCCCTAGTACCGTGGCATACGTTTAGCTGTTCATTTATTGACTTCTGCCCGGTAGCTGAGACTAATTGGGGTGTAGCATATGGTATTGGTATGGATGATGTCCGATGCGCAAGTAAGTTAAAAGGAACGTATGAAAGAATGAAGAAAATAATAATTATATTATCTATGCGTACATATGATGTGTGATCATGTTAAAGTAACGAATGGTTTTATATGAAAGTAAAGTATGTTTTATAATAAAACTAGAGCTCACTCAGCAACGCTGACTTTTTATATGTTTTCCAGTTGGTAGGTAGTGATTGCTGAGGATGGCACCGTGAAGCTACTCAGCTCTTTTTGGGATGGCATTCTTTTGATTAATGTTTTTGCATTGTAATGCGAACAAGCTATTTTGTAACGAATGTTGTATTAACTTGCAAAAGCATTTATATAGAAATGTAAGTGTATTTTAATGTTCCGCTGCACTGTTTTTTATGAGACAAATGTAAATATATGTTTTATGTGCGATGAATAACCAACTGCAAGCGTCCCGAGAACGGGGCCTTACAAGATGGTATCAGAGCCAAAGTTTAAGTGAAATGGGTAAATTTTCAAAATAAACCTTAACTTAAACTGAAAATGGGACGAAAGGGGAATGGGATGCCAAACTGAGTAGCTGCGTGCCATCAGGTATTTTCTTAAAGTTAACCGGTTTATGTGCGCATGGTATATGGTTATGTGTTGTATGTAGATTTGAATACTGATGTAGTCAGGACAGGTAATACTTGGGGTATGAAGAGTAAAGTAAGTGGCTAATCACAACTGGCCACTGTAATTAGGGACTTACTATACTTGACATAAACTGAGTTGTTTCCTCGAATGACCGTGTTGGTGTTTGAATCTTTCAGTGTGATAGAGAATGGCTGGTGGTAGATCTACTAGAGCTTCTAGGGGTAGAGGCCGTGGTGGCCCTGATGCAGAACCACGCCCTAAAAGAGGAAGGCCTAGAGCTGCGAAAGAGGTTCCTGCAGAACCTGAGACTCCTCATCCAGAAGCTGGGGATGAGAGTGCAAACTTGAGGGCCTCGGTAAAGGAGGCTGTTGTTGAGGAAGTACATCAGGTCATGCAGACAATCTTACCGTCTGTGGTGACCGAAGTCATCAAAGCTGTGAAGGAGGGGGAAAGGAAGGAGAGAAATAGAGCCTCGGGGGAGCAACCGGAGCCTGAAACGATTTTCTCCGATAATGAGGAGGAAGAGGAAGAGGAGCCTGTGCGAGAAGTGGCACGAGGCTGTAACTACGGGGTGTTTATGAGATGCAAGCCCCCTACCTTTGACGGAAATGGCAATGCTGCCGCTGCTCACCGATGGGTGAGAGAAATGGAGGCTGTTCTCGACATCAGCGAGTGCCGGGAAGATCAAAAAGTAAAGTTTGCCACCCATTCATTTGTGGACTCGGCACTATGCTGGTGGGACAACATTGTCCAAGCGGAGGGTAATCGGGCAATCGGGAGAATGAGGTGGCCCGAACTGAAGAAGATGGTAATTGAGGAGTTCTGTCCTCACAGGGAAATGGATAAGATTGAGAGGGAGTTCCTGCAGCTGGAGGCGGGATCCATGACACACCAGCAATACACTACCAAGTTCAACGAGATGGCACGGTTGGTGCCGGATCAGGTGACGCCTCTTTCCCGGAAGATCAAGAGGTACATTCAGGGTTTACCGGTGGATGTTCGCCGACATATGATCACCGCCCGGCCAAGTACGTTTAGGTCGGCGGTCGATTTGGCCGGAAGACTTTATGATGAGAGGGGAGTGGTGGCGGTTGAAGCGAATAGGAAGGGTGGTGGTGATCGAAGCTGGAACGGGAAGAGGTTCGGTCGGGGTGATGCCTCGACGGGTAACAAAAAGGCACGGGTGGATGACCGCCGCGTGGCCACACCGGGAGCGGGATCGAGGAGATGTGGTAAGTGTGGAAGGGAGCATGCGGGAGAATGCAGGCTGGGTATGAATGTGTGCTTCAAGTGTGGGAAGACAGGGCATATGGCGAAGGATTGCCTGTCGGGCAAATGTTTTAACTGTGGGGAAACTGGTCATATGAGCAGGGATTGTAAGAAGCCGAGGGCTGAGAGTTCAGGGGCGAAGAGGAGGGGAGGAGATGGACCGAGGGCGAGCGCCAGGGCATTCACCATGACACAGGAGGAGGCTAGGACGGACCCTGATGTCGTGTCCGGTACGTTTCTGTTGAACCAAACTTTAGCTTCTGTGTTATTTGATTCTGGTGCTAGTAAGAGTTTTATTTCTGCTGCTTTCTGTGCTAAGCTGCCTGTTAGTAGTAGACGTGTTGATGTGCCCTTTGATGTAGAAACTGCCATAGGTAAGTCTACCAGGATTTCTGAGATGATAGAGAATTGTGATGTGGAACTCGAGGGTCATAAGTTTCCTGTTAGACCGTTCGTGATGGCCTTAGGTGGTTTTGATTTGGTTCTTGGGATGGATTGGTTAGCGGACTTCGAGGCGAACATTGTGTGTCGCAAGAAGATGATTCGGTTGTTGGCGCCTGACGGTAGTTCAGTGACGGTGTATGGTGATTGGGTTACTACGATTCCGAAAGTGATCTCGATGGCGGTGGCGGGAAAGTGTATGAGGCGTGGATGTAGTGCCTACTTGGCCTATGTAAAGGATGTGGATACGCCAGCACCACAACTAGCCGATGTACTGGTTGTGTGTGACTTTCCAGACGTGTTCCCAGAAGACTTATCAGGAGTGCCACCTGACCGAGAGATCGAGTTTCAGATTGATCTGATACCGGGAGCCCAACCTGTTGCCAAGGCACCGTATCGGTTGGCTCCGACCGAGATGAAAGAGTTGATGGAGCAGTTGCAAGAGTTGCTTGATAAGGGGTTCATTAGACCGAGTATCTCTCCTTGGGGTGCTCCGGTCCTGTTTGTAAAGAAGAAGGACGGTAGTATGAGGATGTGCATCGACTACCGTGAGCTGAACAAGTTGACAGTGAAGAACCAATACCCCTTACCGAGTATAGATGATTTGTTCGATCAGCTTCAGGGTGCCAGTTGGTTTTCGAGAATAGATCTTCGGTCTGGTTATCATCAGTTGAAGGTGAAGGAGCAAGATATTCCTAAAACAGCTTTCCGTACGCGCTATGGTCACTACGAGTTCCTTGTCATGTCTTTTGGTTTGACCAATGCGCCAGCTGCTTTTATGGATTTGATGAACCGTGTGTGTCGGCCTATGTTGGATAAATCAGTGATTATGTTTATTGATGATATCCTGATTTACTCGAGGAGCGAAGCATAGCATGCCGGTCACATTCGGGAGGTTCTAGAGACGTTAAGAAGGGAGAAGTTGTATGCAAAATTCTCCAAGTGCGCGTTCTGGTTGTGCGAAGTTCAGTTCTTGGGTCACGTGGTAAATCCTGACGGGAATTATGGTGGACCCGGCGAAAGTGGAGGCGGTTATGCAATGGAAGTCACTAAAGACGCCATCTGAGATTCGTAGTTTCTTGGGTTTGGCGGGCTACTATAGGAGATTCATCCAAGACTTCTCTAAGATTGCTTCTCCACTGACTAAGTTGACCCAAAAAGAGGTGAAGTTCGTATGGGGTCAAGCTCAAGAGAAGGCGTTTGAAGAATTGAAGGTGAGATTGACTCAAGCTCCTGTTCTGTCGTTACCTGATGGAAGTGAAGATCTGGTGGTTTATTCCGACGCTTCTTATTCTGGGTTGGGGTGTGTGTTAATGCAGAGAAGAAAGGTTATAGCCTATGCATCCCGACAGTTGAATGTTCATGAGGTCAATTATCCTACTCATGACTTGGAGCTAGCAGCCGTGGTCTTTGCATTAAAAATTTGGAGACACTACCTCTACGGGACGAAGTGCACCATATTCACTGACCACAAGAGTCTGAAGTACTTCTTTGAGCAGAAGGATTTGAACATGAGGCAGAGACGGTGGTTAGAACTTATAAAGGATTATGATTGTGAGATCCACTACCATCCGGGCAAGGCCAACGTGGTGGCTGATGCCCTTAGCCTCCACCCCTAGAAGCTCTAGAAGATCTACCACCAGCCATACTCTATCACACTGAAAGATTCAAACACCAACACGGTCATTCAAGGAAACAACTCAGTTTATGTCAAGTATAGTAAGTCCCTAATTACAGTGGCCAGTTGTGATTAGCCACTTACTGTACTCTTCATACCCCAAGTATTACCTGTCCTGACTACATCAGTATTCAAATCTACATACAACACATAACATATACCATGCGCACATAAAACCGGTTAACTTTAAGAAAATACCTGATGGCACGCAGCTACTCAGTTTGGCATCCCATTCCCCATTCGTCCCATTCTCAGTTTAAGTTAAGGTTTATTTTGAAAATTTACCCATTTCACTTAAACTTTGGCTCTGATACCAACTTGTAAGGCCCCGATCCCGGGACGCTTACAGTTGGCCATTCATCGCACATAAAACATACATTTACATTTCATTAAGAAAACATCGCAGCGGAAACATTCAAAAATGACATCACATTTCATTATAATTACTTTTGCCAAATAATACATCATTATCCGGTTACAAAATTCATGTTTGCATTACATCACAAAAGCTATATAATTGGATGCCATTCCAAAAGAGCCGAGTAGCCTTGCCGTGCCATCCTCAGCAATCATTTACCTGCCAACTGGAAAATGCAATAAAAGTCAGCGTTGCTGAGTGAGTTCTAGTTTTAATAATAAAACATACTTTATTTTCATTAAAAACCATTCCTTTATCATACGATCATGCAACATACGTATACACAGATAATTTCATTATTATCTTTCATCTCATTCATTATCTTCCATTCTTTTCGTTCATTCTGTCTTCCGAGTCTTTTGCGACAACATGGTCGCTCACCTCAATGGCAATCTCAATGATTGCTCGCTATCCGAGTCTTTTGCACCCCTAAGGTTGCTCACCCCAATTGCCCATCACGATAGCAAGCTATCCGAGTCTTTTGCAACAAAAAGGTTGCTCACCCCAAGGCAACATTACGATAGTTCTTACTCGAGTCTTTTGCAACGACAAGGTTGCTCACCTCATAGGCAATCTCATGATTGCTCGCTATCCGAGTCTTTTGCACCCCTAAGGTTGCTCACCCCAATTGCCCATTACGATAGCAAGCTATCCGAGTCTTTTGCAACAAACAGGTTGCTCACCCCAAGGCAACATCACGATAGCTCTTACTCGAGTCTTTTGCAACAACAAGGTTGCTCACCTCATAGGCAATCTCATGATTGCTCGCTATCCGAGTCTTTTGCACCCCTAAGGTTGCTCACCCCAATTGCCCATTACGATAGCAAGCTATCCGAGTCTTTTGCAACAAACAGGTTGCTCACCCCAAGGCAACATCACGATAGCTCTTACTCGAGTCTTTTGCAACACAAAGTCGCTCACCTCAATAAATATGCTTGCAAGCCTTTCTTTCGTTCATTCATCGTTCATTAATGCATGCATTCTTACTTCATGTTCCTCTTTCATTATCTTTCGCTTTACGTTACATAATACTTCATTCATTCATTCATTCATTCATTCATTAGCATGACATGTAAAGCCGCAAGAAAGATAAGCATACATCATATAAGGAACATTCATACACATTCATCATCATCATACAGGGCAACATCATTCATACATAACATGGATAAACATGCAGCATCATCATCATCATCATCATTATGCCCTACATGCTCTCTAAGGCCATAATCATCCTCTTACATGCTCTTACGAGTTACTTTACGTCGAAACTTACGTCTGCACCCTTCCCCCGAAGGCCAGAAGTCAAACTACACGTTCCTTCGAGTGCAACAGCCCTATTCGGGCGTATGGACACTCTTCAGTCGCATGGCCTCCATGCGACTGAACATCATGCGACTGAACTCATGCGGATGGTCATCTATGCGAATGAACATCCAATCGTGCGTATGGACCTTGTGCGACTGGGATTACTGCGAATGGGCACCTATGCGACTAAACTCATGCGTATGGACTCATGCGACTAAGCCTTTATGCGACTGAAGCCTCAGTCGCACATCCCTCATGCGACTGGACTCCCAGTCGTGCGACTGAACCCCAATCGTGCGAATGACCTTCAATCGCCCTCATTCGGCCGTATGGCCTTCATTCGGTCGCCTAGCCCTAGCTGATGCAGAATGGAGTTCATCCCGAACCCAATCTGCCATTTTCGGCCTCCAAGCTCATCCAAACCCATTCTAAGCCTAAATCAACCCTCCTGGACCTTAGGAATGCATACCTTAACATCATACAAGCACACCCAAGCCCGAAAACATGCTCTAAACACATCATACACATCACACCCAAATGGGTCAAACACACACACACATAAAAACGGGTTTTTGACATCTTCCAGCCCCAAAATCAGTGGAAAACAAGTAAAAGTGGGGTCCTAGAACTCACACAATCGAGCACAAAGTCAAGAGCTTCGATTTGGCTTGCTACTTGACGGATTTGGACACCCGAATCACCCGAATCAACCCTTTTTCTCCCTTTTTCTCTTCTTTCTCTCTTCCCTCTTCTTGTGAGCTGAATTTTGTGAAGTGTGGGGAGAGTGGGCTGCCCTCTCCCTACACATATCACCACATTACCCGACTTTTCGTCGTTGGCGAGTTTGGTCCCTCGACTTTGGACTTTATTTCTTTTCTTTCTTCGCCGGCTTCAAAATAATAAATTTCCGGGTGTTACAAGTCCACCCCCCTTAAATAGGTTTCGTCCTCGAAACCTGTCATTCCTCGAACAAACGTGGATAATGTTGTCTCATTTCTTCCTCAGTCTCCCACGTTGACTCGGATCCCTTCCTGTGCTTCCACTGTACACGCACAAGAGGAACCACTTTATTCCTTAGCCTTTTCTCCTTTCGGTCGATGATTGCCACTGGTTGCTCCACATAATTGAGCCGTTCATCTACTTCGATATCTTCCAATGGGACAATCATATCTTCATCTGCTAAGCACTTCCTTAGATGAGATACATGGAATGTCGGGTGAATTCCACTTAACTCATCTGGCAACTCCAGTCTATAGGCCACCTCTCCTACTCGAGCAATGATTCGGAAAGGGCCTATATATCTTGGGCTCAACTTGCCCCGCTTTCGGAAGCGAATGATACCCTTCCAAGGTGAGACCTTCAACATAACCCGGTCACCCACCTGGAACTCAATCGGCCTGCGTCGTTTATCAGCATACGACTTCTGTCTGTCTTTGGCTGCCTTCATGAAGGCTTTAATCTTCTCAAGCTTCTCAGTCGTAGCCTCGATTACCTCGACGCTCCCCAATTCCTTCTGACCAATATCACCCCAACAAACGGGTGTTCTGCATCTCCTACCGTATAGCATCTCATATGGAGGCATGCCAATGCTGGCGTGATAACTGTTGTTGTATGAGAATTCAGCTAACGGTAGGTGGTCATCCCAACTTCCACCAAAATCAATCACACATGCCCGAAGCATGTCTTCCAGTGTCTGAATGGTCCTTTCGGACTGACCATCAGTCTGGGGATGGTAAGCCGTGCTGATATGTAACCTCGTCCCCATAGCATCGTGGAACTTCTTCCAGAATTTAGATGTAAACCGAGTGTCACGATCCGACACAATAGACACCGGCACACCATGACGAGTTACAATCTCCCTGATGAACAGATCAGCCAACCTCTCTGATGAATATGTCTCGCGGATCGGTAGGAAGTGAGCACTCTTCGTCAAACGGTCAACTATCACCCATATGGCATCATACCCTTTCGGGGTACGCGGCAGCTTGGTAATGAAATCCATGGTGATGTGCTCCCACTTCCATTCCGGTATATCCAAAGGTTGTATCTTCCCATACGGCTTTTGGTGTTCGGCCTTCACCTGTAAGCAAGTAAGGCACTTACTCACATACTCCACCACATCGCGCTTCATGCCCGGCCACCAATAATCTTTCTTCATATCATGATACATTTTCGTGGCACCAGGATGAATGGAGTACCGAGTCTTGTGAGCTTCATCCATTATCTTCACCCGTAGATCCCCAAAACGAGGAATCCACACACGATCAAATCGGGTTCTAACACCGAGCGTGTTTTCGCCCAATTCTCCAACCAGACCTCTCATTCTTTCAGAGTTAAGATGATCTTCTTTCAATGCCTCATCTTGAAACCTTTAACCTGCTTCATTACATCAGAGGTCATGATCAACTGATAGGCTTTCACCCGAATCGGCTCGGGCCTCTCTTTTCGGCTAAGGGCATCAGCCACCACGTTGGCCTTGCCCGGATGGTAGTGGATCTCACAATCATAATCCTTTATAAGTTCCAACCACCGCCTCTGCCTCATGTTCAAATCCTTCTGCTCAAAGAAGTACTTCAGACTCTTGTGGTCAGTGAATATGGTGCACTTCGTCCCGTAGAGGTAGTGCCTCCAAATCTTCAATGCAAAGACCACGGCTGCCAGCTCCAAGTCATGAGTAGGATAATTGACCTCATGAACTTTCAACTGTCGGGATGCATACGCTATGACCCTTCCTCTCTGCATTAACACGCACCCCAACCCCGAGTAAGAAGCATCGGAATAAACCACCAGATCTTCACTTCCATCGGGTAATGACAGAACAGGAGCTTGAGTCAATCTCGCCTTCAATTCTTCAAACGCCCTCTCTTGAGCTTGACCCCATACGAACTTCACATCTTTTCGGGTCAACTTAGTCAGTGGAGAAGCAATCTTGGAGAAGTCTTGGATGAATCTTCTATAGTAGCCCGCCAAACCCAAGAAGCTACGAATCTCGGATGGCGTCTTTGGTGACTTCCATTGCATAACCGCCTCCACTTTCGCCGGGTCCACCATAATCCCATCGGGATTCACCACGTGACCCAAGAACTGAACTTCGCGCAACCAGAACGCGCACTTGGAGAATTTTGCATACAACTTCTCCCTTCTCAACGTCTCTAGAACCTCCCGAATGTGTCCGGCATGCTCTGCTTCGCTCCTCGAGTAAATCAGGATATCATCGATAAACACAATCACTGATTTATCCAACATAGGCCGGCACACACGGTTCATCAAATCCATAAAAGCAGCTGGCGCGTTGGTCAAGCCAAAGGACATGACAAGAAACTCGTAGTGACCATAGCGCGTACGGAAAGCTGTTTTAGGAATGTCTTGCTCCTTCACCTTCAACTGATGGTAACCAGATCGAAGATCTATCCTTGAAAACCAACTGGCACCCTGAAGCTGATCGAACAAATCATCTATCCTCGGTAAGGGGTATCGGTTCTTCACAGTCAACTTGTTCAGCTCGCGGTAGTCGATGCACATCCTCATACTACCGTCCTTCTTCTTTACGAACAGGACCGGAGCACCCCAAGGAGAGATACTTGGTCTAATGAACCCCTTATCAAGCAGCTCTTGCAACTGCTCCATCAATTCTTTCATCTCGGTCGGAGCCAACCGATACGGTGCCTTGGCGACAGGTTGGGCACCCGGTATCAGATCAATCTGAAATTCGATCTCTCTGTCAGGTGGCACTCCTGATAAGTCTTCTGGAAACACATCTGGAAAGTCACACACAACCGGTACATCGGCTAGTTGTGGTGTTGGCGTATCCACATCCTTTACGTAGGCCAAGTAGGCACTACATCCACGCCTCATACACTTTCCCGCCACTGCCATCGAGATCACTTTCGGAATCGTAGTAACCCGATCACCATACACTGTCACTGAACTACCGTCAGGCGCCAACAACCGAATCATCTTCTTGCGACACACAATGTTCGCCTCGAAGTCCGCTAACCAATCCATCCCAAGAACCAAATCAAAACCACCTAAGGTCATCACAAACGGTCTAACAGAAACTTATGACCCTCGAGCTCCACATCACAATTCTCTATCATCTCAGAAATCCTGGTAGACTTACCTATGGCAGTTTCTACATCGAAGGGCGCATCAACACATCTACTACTAACAGGCAGCTTAGCACAGAAAGCAGCAGAAATAAAACTCTTACTAGCACCCGAATCAAATAACACAGAAGCTAAAGTTTGGTTCACCAGAAACGTACCGGACACGACATCAGGGTCCGTTCTAGCTTCCTCCTGTGTCATGGTGAATGCCCTGGCGCTCGCCCTCGGTCCATCACCTCCCGTCCTCTTTGCCCCTGAACTCTCAGCCCTCGGCTTCTTACAATCTTTGAGCACGTGACCCTCTTCACCACAGTTAAAGCATCGGACTGCACGACAGTCCTTTGCCATGTGCCCCGCCTTTCCACACCTGAAGCACAAGTTCGATCCAAACCTGCACTCCCCGCTGTGCTCCCGTCCACATTTACCACACCTTCTCGATCCCGCACCAGACATAACCACACGGCGATCATCCACCCGTGCCTTCTTATTACCCATCGAGGCATTGCCCCGACCAAATCTCTTTCCCTGCCAGCCTCGTTCACCACCGCTCTTTCTGCCACCATCAGTCACCACCACTGTTCTTTCATCATACAATCTTCCCGCCAAATCTACCGCCGACCTAAACGTGCTCGGCCGGGCGGCGATCATGTGCCTGCGAATATCCGCCGGCAAACCCTGTATATACCTCTTGATCTTTCGGGACAGAGGTGTCACTTGATCCGGCACCAGACGTGCCATCTCGTTGAACTTCGTGGTGTACTGTTGGTGAGTCATGGTTCCCGCCTCCAGTTGCAGAAACTCCCTTTCAACTTTATCCATTTCCCGGTGAGGACAAAACTCCTCAATCACCATCTTCTTCAGTTCGGGCCACCTCATTCGCCCGATCGCCCGATTACCCTCTGCTTGGACAATGTTGTCCCACCAGCATAGTGCCGAGTCCACGAAGGAGTGGGTGGCAAACTTGACTTTCTGATCTTCTCGGCACTCGCTGATGTCGAGAACAGCCTCCATTTCTCTCACCCATCGGTGAGCAGTGGCAGCATTGCCATTACCATCAAAAGTAGGGGGCTTGCATCTCATAAACACCCCATAGTTGCAGCCTCGTGCCACCTCACGCACAGGCTCCTCTTCCTCTTCCTCCTCATTATCGGAGAAAATAGTTTCAGGCTCCGGTTGCTCCCCCGAGGCCCGGTTTCTCTCCTTCCTTTCCCCTTCCTTCACTGCCTTGATGACTTCGGTCACCACAGACGGTAAGATTGTCTGCATGACCTGGTGTACTTCCTCCACGACAGCCTCTTTTACTGAGGCCCTCAAGTTCGCACTCTCATCCCCAGCTTCTGGATGAGGAGTCTCAGGTTCTGCAGGAACCTCTTTCTCAGCTCTAGGCCTTCCTCTCTTAGGGCGTGGTTCAGCAACAGGGCCATCACGGCCTCCACCCCTAGAAGCTCTAGAAGATCTACCACCAGCCATACTCTATCACACTGAAAGATTCAAACACCAACACGGTCATTCAAGGAAACAACTCAGTTTATGTCAAGTATAGTAAGTCCCTAATTACAGTGGCCAGTTGTGATTAGCCACTTACTGTACTCTTCATACCCCAAGTATTACCTGTCCTGACTACATCAGTATTCAAATCTACATACAACACATAACATATACCATGCGCACATAAAACCGGTTAACTTTAAGAAAATACCTGATGGCACGCAGCTACTCAGTTTGGCATCCCATTCCCCATTCGTCCCATTCTCAGTTTAAGTTAAGGTTTATTTTGAAAATTTACCCATTTCACTTAAACTTTGGCTCTGATACCAACTTGTAAGGCCCCGATCCCGGGACGCTTACAGTTGGCCATTCATCGCACATAAAACATACATTTACATTTCATTAAGAAAACATCGCAGCGGAAACATTCAAAAATGACATCACATTTCATTATAATTACTTTTGCCAAATAATACATCATTATCCGGTTACAAAATTCATGTTTGCATTACATCACAAAAGCTATATAATTGGATGCCATTCCAAAAGAGCCGAGTAGCCTTGCCGTGCCATCCTCAGCAATCATTTACCTGCCAACTGGAAAATGCAATAAAAGTCAGCGTTGCTGAGTGAGTTCTAGTTTTAATAATAAAACATACTTTATTTTCATTAAAAACCATTCCTTTATCATACGATCATGCAACATACGTATACACAGATAATTTCATTATTATCTTTCATCTCATTCATTATCTTCCATTCTTTTCGTTCATTCTGTCTTCCGAGTCTTTTGCGACAACATGGTCGCTCACCTCAATGGCAATCTCAATGATTGCTCGCTATCCGAGTCTTTTGCACCCCTAAGGTTGCTCACCCCAATTGCCCATCACGATAGCAAGCTATCCGAGTCTTTTGCAACAAAAAGGTTGCTCACCCCAAGGCAACATTACGATAGTTCTTACTCGAGTCTTTTGCAACGACAAGGTTGCTCACCTCATAGGCAATCTCATGATTGCTCGCTATCCGAGTCTTTTGCACCCCTAAGGTTGCTCACCCCAATTGCCCATTACGATAGCAAGCTATCCGAGTCTTTTGCAACAAACAGGTTGCTCACCCCAAGGCAACATCACGATAGCTCTTACTCGAGTCTTTTGCAACAACAAGGTTGCTCACCTCATAGGCAATCTCATGATTGCTCGCTATCCGAGTCTTTTGCACCCCTAAGGTTGCTCACCCCAATTGCCCATTACGATAGCAAGCTATCCGAGTCTTTTGCAACAAACAGGTTGCTCACCCCAAGGCAACATCACGATAGCTCTTACTCGAGTCTTTTGCAACACAAAGTCGCTCACCTCAATAAATATGCTTGCAAGCCTTTCTTTCGTTCATTCATCGTTCATTAATGCATGCATTCTTACTTCATGTTCCTCTTTCATTATCTTTCGCTTTACGTTACATAATACTTCATTCATTCATTCATTCATTCATTCATTAGCATGACATGTAAAGCCGCAAGAAAGATAAGCATACATCATATAAGGAACATTCATACACATTCATCATCATCATACAGGGCAACATCATTCATACATAACATGGATAAACATGCAGCATCATCATCATCATCATCATTATGCCCTACATGCTCTCTAAGGCCATAATCATCCTCTTACATGCTCTTACGAGTTACTTTACGTCGAAACTTACGTCTGCACCCTTCCCCCGAAGGCCAGAAGTCAAACTACACGTTCCTTCGAGTGCAACAGCCCTATTCGGGCGTATGGACACTCTTCAGTCGCATGGCCTCCATGCGACTGAACATCATGCGACTGAACTCATGCGGATGGTCATCTATGCGAATGAACATCCAATCGTGCGTATGGACCTTGTGCGACTGGGATTACTGCGAATGGGCACCTATGCGACTAAACTCATGCGTATGGACTCATGCGACTAAGCCTTTATGCGACTGAAGCCTCAGTCGCACATCCCTCATGCGACTGGACTCCCAGTCGTGCGACTGAACCCCAATCGTGCGAATGACCTTCAATCGCCCTCATTCGGCCGTATGGCCTTCATTCGGTCGCCTAGCCCTAGCTGATGCAGAATGGAGTTCATCCCGAACCCAATCTGCCATTTTCGGCCTCCAAGCTCATCCAAACCCATTCTAAGCCTAAATCAACCCTCCTGGACCTTAGGAATGCATACCTTAACATCATACAAGCACACCCAAGCCCGAAAACATGCTCTAAACACATCATACACATCACACCCAAATGGGTCAAACACACACACACATAAAAACGGGTTTTTGACATCTTCCAGCCCCAAAATCAGTGGAAAACAAGTAAAAGTGGGGTCCTAGAACTCACACAATCGAGCACAAAGTCAAGAGCTTCGATTTGGCTTGCTACTTGACGGATTTGGACACCCGAATCACCCGAATCAACCCTTTTTCTCCCTTTTTCTCTTCTTTCTCTCTTCCCTCTTCTTGTGAGCTGAATTTTGTGAAGTGTGGGGAGAGTGGGCTGCCCTCTCCCTACACATATCACCACATTACCCGACTTTTCGTCGTTGGCGAGTTTGGTCCCTCGACTTTGGACTTTATTTCTTTTCTTTCTTCGCCGGCTTCAAAATAATAAATTTCCGGGTGTTACAATGCAGAGAAGAAAGGTTATAGCCTATGCATCCCGACAGTTGAATGTTCATGAGGTCAATTATCCTACTCATGACTTGGAGCTAGCAGCCGTGGTCTTTGCATTAAAAATTTGGAGACACTACCTCTACGGGACGAAGTGCACCATATTCACTGACCACAAGAGTCTGAAGTACTTCTTTGAGCAGAAGGATTTGAACATGAGGCAGAGACGGTGGTTAGAACTTATAAAGGATTATGATTGTGAGATCCACTACCATCCGGGCAAGGCCAACGTGGTGGCTGATGCCCTTAGCCGGAAAGAGAGGCCCGAGCCGATTCGGGTGAAAGCCTATCAGTTGATCATGACCTCCGATGTGATGAAGCAGGTTAAAGAGTTTCAAGATGAGGCATTGAAAGAAGATCATCTTAACTCTGAAAGAATGAGAGGTCTGGTTGGGGAATTGGGTGAAAACACGCTCGGTGTTAGAACCCGATTTGATCGTGTGTGGATTCCTCGTTTTGGGGATCTACGGGGGAAGATAATGGATGAAGCTCACAAGACTCGGTACTCCATTCATCCTGGTGCCACGAAGATGTACCATGATATGAAGAAAGATTATTGGTGGCCGGGTATGAAGCGCGATGTGGTGGAGTATGTGAGTAAGTGCCTTACTTGCTTACAGGTGAAGGCCGAGCACCAAAAGCCGTATGGGAAGATACAACCTCTAGATATACCAGAATGGAAGTGGGAGCACATCACCATGGATTTCATTACCAAGCTGCCGCGTACCCCGAAAGGGTATGATGCCATATGGGTGATAGTTGATCGTTTGACGAAGAGTGCTCACTTCCTACCGATTCGCGAGACATATTCATCAGAGAGGTTGGCTGATCTGTTCATCAAGGAGATTGTAACTCGTCATGGTGTGCCGGTGTCTATTGTGTCGGATCGCGACACCCGGTTTACATCTAAATTTTGGAAGAAATTCCACGACGCCATGGGGACGAGGTTACATATTAGCACGGCTTATCATCCCCAGACTGATGGTCAGTCAGAAAGGACCATTCAGACGCTGGAAGACATGCTTCGGGCATGTGTGATTGATTTTGGCGGAAGTTGGGATGACCACCTACCGTTAGCCGAATTATCATACAACAACGGTTATCATGCCAGCATTGGCATGCCCCCATATGAGATGCTATACAGTAGGAGATGCAGAACGCCCGTTTGTTGGGGTGATATTGGTCAGAAGGAATTGGGGAGCGTCGAGGTAATCGAGGCTACGACTGAGAAGCTTGAGAAGATCAAAGCCTTCATGAAGGCAGCCAAAGATAGACAGAAGTCGTATGTTGATAAACGACGCAGGCCGATTGAGTTCCAGGTGGGTGACCGGGTTATGTTGAAGGTCTCACCTTGGAAGGGTATCATTCACTTCCGAAAGCGGGGCAAGTTGAGCCCAAGGTATATAGGCCCTTTCCGAATCATTGCTCGAGTAGGATAGGTGGCCTATAGATTGGAGTTACCGGATGAGTTAAGTGGAATTCACCCGACATTCCATGTATCTTATCTAATGAAGTGCTTAGCAGATGAAGATATGATTGTCCCATTGAAGGATATCAAAGTAGACGAACGGCTCAATTATGTGGAGCAACCAGTGGCAATCATCGACCGAAAGAAGAAAAGGCTAAGGAATAAAGTGGTTCCTCTTGTGCGTGTACAGTGGAAGCACAGGAAGGGATCCGAGTCAACGTGGGAGACTGAGGAAGAAATGAGACAGCATTATCCACGTTTGTTCGAGGAATAACAGGTTTCGGGGACGAAACCTATTTAAGGGGGGTGGACTTGTAACACCCGGAAATTTATTATTTTGAAGCCGGCGAAGAAAGAAAAGAAATAAAGTCCAAAGTCGAGGGACCAAACTCGCCAACGAAGAAAAGTTGGGAAATGTGGTGATATGTGTAGGGAGAGGGCAGCCCACTCTCCCCACACTTCACATATTTTCGGGTTCAAGAGGGGGAAGAAAGAAAAGAAGAGAAAAAGGAGAAAAAAGGGTGTTTCGGGTGATTCGGGTGTCCAAATCCGTCGAGTAGCAAGCCAAATCGAAGCTCTTGTCTTTGTGCTCGATTGTGTGAGTTCTAGGACCCCACTTTTACTTGTTTTCAACCGATTTTGGGGCTGGAAAGCATTGAAAACCCGTTTTTGTGTGTGTATGTGTTTGACCCATTTGGGTGTGATGTGTATGATGCGTTTAGAGTATGATTTCGGGCTTGTGTGTGCTTGTATGGTGTTATGGTATGCATTCCTAAGGTCCAGGAGGGTTAATTTAGGCTTAGAATGGGTTTGGATGAGCTTGGAGGGCGAAAATGGCAGATTGGGTTCGGGATGAACTCCATTCTGCATCAGCTAGGGCTAGGCGACCGAATGAAGGCCATACGGCCGAATGAGGGGCGATTGAGGGTCATTCGCACGATTGGGATTCATTCGCACGATTGAGGGTTCAATCGCACGACTAAGGTTTCAGTCGCACGACTGGGAGTCCAGTCGCATGGGGATTGCACGACTGAGGGTTTAGTCGCATAGATGCTTAGTCGCATGAGTCCATTCGCATGAGGTCAGTCGCATAGGTGCCCATTCGTAGTAATCCCATTCGCACAAGGTCCATACGCACGATTGGATGTTCATTCGCATAGATGTTCATCCGCATGAGTCCAGTCGCATGATGTTCAGTCGCATGGAGGCCATGCGACTGAAGGGTGTCCATACGCCCGAATAGGGCTGTTGCACTCGAAGGATTGTGTAGTTTGACTTCTGGCCTTCGGGGAAAGGTGCAGATGTAAGTATTGAAGTAAAGTAACCCGTAAGAGCATGTAAGAGGATGGTTATGGCCTTAGAGAGCATGTAGGGCATGATTTTGATGATGTTGCATGTTTATGCATAATATGAATGTATGATGCTGCCCTGTATGATGATGATGAATGTGTATGATATGTTCCTTATTATGATGTATGCTTATCTTTCCAATGGCCTTACGTATTATGACGAATGAAATGAAGTATTATGTAACGTAAAGTGGAAAGAGATGACACGTCTTGCATGCATCGGATACCGGGTCCTTCTTTGTGATTGACCATTAATGTAGAACCTCTATCGCTTACCCTTAGTACTGTGGCATACGTTTAGCTGTTCATTTATTGACTTCGGCCCAGTGGTTATGACTGATCAGTTATCATTAGTACTGTGGCATACGTTTAGCTGTTCATTTATTGACTTCGGCCCAGTAGCTAAGACTGATCGGTTACCCCTAGTACCGTGGCATACGTTTAGCTGTTCATTTATTGACTTCGGCCCGGTAGCTGAGATTAATTGGGGTGTAGCATATGGTATTGGTATGGATGATGTCCGATGCGCAAGTAAGTTAAAAGGAACGAATGAAAGAATGAAGAAGATAATAATGATATTATCTATGCGTACGTATGATGTGTGATCATGTTAAAGTAGCGAATGGTTTTATATGAAAGTAAAGTATGATTTATAATAAAACTAGAACTCACTCAGCAACGCTGACTTTTTATATGTTTTCCAGTTGGCAGGTAGTGATTGCTGAGGATGGCACCGTGAAGCTACTCTGCTTTTTTTGGGATGACATTCTTTTGATTAATGTTTTTGCATTGTAATGCGAACAAGCTATTTTGTAACGAATGTTGTATTAACTTGAAAAAGCATTTATATAGAAATGAAACTGTATTTTAATGTTCCGCTGCACTGTTTTTATGAGACAAATGTAAATATATGTTTTATGTGCGATGGATAACCAACTGCAAGCGTCCCGGGAACGGGGCCTTACACGTTTGGCATGGTTTTATGTTCCCACCGCAAAGCGGGGGCCTTAATTCTAGTTTTACTCGATTTAAAACTCTTACAAGTTATTAAACATATGATACATGTGTAAATGTAATAGTTCCTTTGCCCCTATTCGATTAACTATTTCTATATATTACATATTTTAATTCAAATATTCATGTTTTGTTTAACATTATTAGATTATTTAGTTCTCTACATTTTATATAATCCTAATTACAATACTTTAAATAAATATTTACTATCTATCTTGTATAACTACTTATTATTTGAATGAAATATTATCTTATTAAATACGTAATTTATAACTATTAAAAAATTCCTAATATAAAAGAAAGATCATGCTGTGGTGCATAGATTGAAATTTTCTTCTTCCTTACATTATCCTTGGATATTCTTAGTAGCTATATAACATTTACCTATCATTCATTTACAATTTAAACCAGTCCCAGAAGGAGAAACATATATATATATATATAACGAGCACAATGTGTAACCTTACATGAGAAGAGCGTAAGAAAGCCTGAGAGTTTTAAACAATTACCTTGATAGTCAAAAATACATATTTGTTTTCTTAAACATATCAAAGCAACAAATTAATAACACAAATAATTGATCCCATTTTTATTTCATCACAAAAACTTAAACAACATAAGATGATGTAAACAATGTTTCGGCTTGTTCCGCCTAGGAACATGCATGTTCATTATTTGACGTAACAAACACCGAAACTTATTGTGATTAAAAGGAAAACATACAACACATTCACGTTTAGATTCAACAAAGGTTAGTTGTATCCGTGACAAGACCACAATAGCTGAGGTGGTGACAGGGATTTCGGCTAGTTGAAGCGCCTGACACACACATGTCAAGCTAGTAGCTAGTGGATTCAAAACGCTTGTGAGTGTTGATAGATAGTTGCAACACGTTGGACTAGGTCCGGTGCTACATGGCTCTACACTCACAGAAAGACACTGTCCCCGTGCTAGAGGAGCCGTGACCAGTGCAATCACAAAAAACACACAAAGCACAACTTTCTTCATCATTGTACGTTTTTGTTTGGATGTCGAGCTTCATAACAATTCGCTATTTATAGCTTCATATTGCATGTTTAATATACCCACTTGCTAATAAATCAGCTTTAAAAAGTCAACTTCCTTTTAATATAAATTGATAGTATATAAAAAAGGGTGGGGGTACTTATCAATAGCACTTAAGTATAATTACTATATTCGATCTTTGCACCGCCATGAGCATGATATTATAAAATTTGATGGTGTATAAGGTGATTTGATGCATAATTATATGTTTATGGTACAGACTCACCAAATGTTTAATTTCTTATTGTATTATATCAGTAAAATATTATATAATTTTAGGAGTTTGAAAAAATTCTTGTTTAATTTTGAATTTTGAATGTTATCGTGAACTATTTAATAAATATTTAGATATCTTATCATTTGGGTATTTGATTATTATTTGCATATTGAAAAAAAATAAAAACGATCGACACATAAACAATCACCGGTGGTGACACATAAACAATCACCGGTGGTCACAAAAAGGAACTGAATGTAAAACACCCGGATCGCAAAAAGGTCCCCATGCCAGCGCGTAATGGCGTTTTTGCTGTAAATCGATTTGAAAGACGATTCGTGACAGAAAATGGGGTTGCAAATACAAGATTCTAGTACGTGGTTAAACATCTTCACAAACATATAACAAGCAACACAACGTCATGATATGCAGATGCGCTTTCGATCTGCTAAGTATGGAATTGATATGTAAGTCACCAGATACAAATAAGTTAGATTTATTAAGAATTGTGGACGTGAGAATTGTATACTAGCTTGTTAGTATAAACGAACATGAATTGATGGGTTCGAATGATCCTTCATGCATGGTTTTATCCATAGGGTATATATGTATCAAGTCATATACGTTTCAATGAAGCTTTCAGATCGATAACCGGGTGGGTTAAGTTGTGGCTTTTAATGGAGTTTATATCTAGTTAATTCGAGCCACATGATGATATGCAATTGTTATTTTCTGAATTTAAACAAATTTAAAAATTTTGGTGAGCTAAGAGAATAAAATTCATTATGGTTCGGGTTGGATGGTCATACTATCACAACAGAAGCACGAGATAATAAATATCATGTGGATACAAATTAATGAGGTGGACGCAAAAGATGAGGTGAATACTTATGTTCAAGATGCAATTTTCATAAGTCTAACTTTCAAGGTATCTGGAAGTAGTTTGATGAGGTTAATACTTTTGTTCAAGATGCAAACACGATTAGTTGTCGTTTACTAATTAACAGGGGCTCCCTAATGGTTTTTATAACTAGGGAGATTATAGGGTTGACAACTTATTATTGATGGATTTCTCTCTTATAGAATATCAAGCTTAGATATTATATATTAACTAGGGGTAGAGCTTTTATGTTTTCTGTTCTAGGTTCTATTGTTATCTATTATTTGCCTTTATTTTGCATAACATCACAAGTAAAAAAATATTATATTCTATTACAATTGGTCTAATGGATATTACAAATGCAGTAAAGTGCACTCCGTGTGAAGACAATATTGTCATTTTATTTTCTAATTTAAAAAGTCAAAAGAAATATAACAAGAAATACAGATTCAACAATGAGATAGACGTTGCGGATAAATCATCAATTGTTGAAGATATTACAAACGGAGCTGCACCCGTGTCGGCGTTCACACTTTGAGTACAAACACAGGTGTTATCTTTTTGATGGAATACGTCATATGTACAATGTGTCTGTGAAATTGTTAACATGCATGTCTAGTGCGTTAAAATGAAATATTCAAAAATCACATCAAGAAATAGCGTGTTAATACGGTGTAATGTATGATGTTATAATTCTATTTTATATGATTTTGGAAAGTGAATATTGTGTAGTGTATTGATACGGTGATGATGATAACGAGGCTTATTTTGAAGAAATCTATCGTAAAAAATGATGAAAATCATCGTGAGTTATGAATTATGATACGAATAAACATTTTCAAGGATTTAATTGAACACATTGGGGCCAATAGTTTACATAAAGGAATGAAAATGAATATTTATGTAATTTTTTAGTAGAGAAATGTTTTTAAATGTATTTTCTGATAATGTAATGATATTTATGATTTATTAATAATGTGTATATTTTTAATAAACCATAGTCCTAAATCTAGCACTTACGTACCTCGTAAGATTAGTCTACAAAATAGGAGCTGAAATGCAGTATGAAAATAAATTGGTTCCCCCATAATGTAACTACAATTTCAATTTCTATACTAGTTTTATACATCAGGTTGATGGTAACTAATTAGTCAATAAGGGCTGGAAAGTTAATATTAGTATAGAATGATTTTCTTGTGGTTCTTAACAAATTTTTGCTTTACAATAAATGCAAACATAGAGAACATAGTCAATGTATTAAAAAATAAGTTTTGGTAATAGTTAACCGAATAATTGTCTATAGATATATAGTTACGTCAATTCAATCAATTTAAGAATTTTAATCGATGTGAATGGTTATTTTAATACGAAATGAGTGAAGGATAATGTGACGGTTCATTAAATTTATTGGTTTGTATTAATTTAAAGACTTAATTAATATCATAAAAAAAACTTTATCTCTTGGTAGTACGTGAGACACACAAATATCATTAGTATGTACTAATTAACAACTTGGATTGTGCAGTTGTGTTGTACCTTGGGCATCAATGATTGTTTTTACAACTTTTTTTACGTAATAGTATTGCACATCATGTTTAGGGTGTTTCTCAAAGAAAAATATTGATCATTTACTTTTAACTCAAAGATTTTCATTTGTTTCAATGTAACTTCATAAATATATGATTCTTTTATTTTTTTAACCCAAATCTTTCATCCGTTGCAATTTCACCCTATAACTTTTTTAATTTCAAATTTATTCCACTATACTTGTCGTATTTAGCAAATTTTCGTTTTACGTTTCGTTCTAAATTTTGAAAGTTAACATGGCACAACATACATGTGCGGTTCAACATGTTTATGTTTCGTTCTAAAGTTTGTGAGTTAACACAAGACAACGTGTGTTTGATTTAACTTTTTACATCTATGTTTCCCGTTTTACAGGATATCCACAACGCATGAGTACTCTATCAACTTAGCTATACATTTTTATGTTCTATGTTTTTTGTCTAATATCTTTACATTAACACACCGCAACTCTGGTTTGGTGGTCATTTGCGGTTGTGTGAGATTAGGGCCGTTTGGCATGGTTTTACGTTCCCGCCGCAAAGCGGGGGCCTTAATTCTAGTTTTACTCAATTTAAAACTCATAACACAAGTTATTAAACATATGATACATGTGTAAATGTTATAGTTCCTTTGCCCCTATTCGATTAACTATTTCTATATATTACATATTTTAATTCAAATATTCATGCTTTATTTAACATTATTAGATTATTTAGTTCTCTACATTTTGTATAATCTAATTACAATACTTTAAATAAATATTTACTATCTATCTTGTATAACTACTTATTATTTGAATGAAATATTATCTTATTAAATACGTAATTTATAACTATTAAAAAATTCCTAATATAAAAGAAAGATCATGTTGTGGTGCATAGATTGAACTTTTCTTCTTCCTTACATTATCGTTGGATATTCTTAGTAGTTATGTAACATTTACCTACCATTCATCTACAATTTAAACCGGTCCGAGAAGCAGAAACATATAAATATAACGATCACAATGTGAACTTACCCGAGAAGAGCGTAAGAAAGCCTGCTAGTTTTAAACAATTACCTTGATAGTCAAAAAAACATATTTGTTTTCTTAAACATATCAAAGTGAAAAATTAATAACACACTTAATTGATCCCATTTTTATTTCATCACAAAAGCTTAAACAACATAAGATGATGTAAACAATGTTTCGGCTTGTTCCGCCTAGGAACATGCGTGTTCATTATTTGACATAACAAACACCGAAACTTATTGTGATTAAAAGGAAAACATACTACACATTCACGTTTAGAATCAACAAAGGTTAGTTGTATCCGTGACAAGACCACAATAGCTGAGGGTGGTGACAGGGATTTCGGCTAGTTGAAGCGCCTGACACACGCATGTCAAGCTAGTAGCTAGTGGATTCAAAACGCTTGTGAGTGTTGATAGATAGTTGCAACACGTTGGACTAGGTCCAGTGCTACATGGCTCTACACTCACAGAAAGACACTGTCCCCGTGCTAGAGGAGCCGTGACCAGTGCAATCACCAAAAACACACAAAGCACAACTTTCTTCATCATTGTAAGTTTTTGTTTGGATGTCGAGCTTCATAACAATTCGCTATTTATAGCTTCATATTGCATGTTTAATATACCCACTTGCTAATTAATCAGCTTTAAAAAGTCAACTTCCTTTTAATATAAATTGATAGTATATAAAAAAGGGTGGGGGTACTTATCAATAGCACTTAAGTTTAATTACTATATTCGATCTTTGCACCGCCATGAGCATGATATTATAAAATTTGATGGTGTATAAGGTGATTTGATGCATAATTATGTGTTTGTGGTACAGACTCACCAAATGTTTAATTTCTTATTGTATTATATCAGTAAAATATTATATAATTTTAGGAGTTTGAAAAAATTCTTGTTTGATTTTGAATTTTGAATGTTATCGTGAACTATTTAATAAAAATTTAGATATTGGGTATTTGATTATTATTTGCATATTGAAAAAAATAAAAACGATCGACACATAAACAATCACCAGTGGTGACACATAAACAATCACCGGTGGTCAGAAAAAGGAACTGAATGTAAAACACCCGGATCGCAAAAAGGTCCCCATGCCAGCGCGTAACGGCGTTTTTGCTGTAAATCGATTTGAAAGACGATTCGTGACAGAAAATGGGGTTGCAAATACAAAATTCTAGTACGTGGTTAAACATCTTCACAAACATATAACAAGCAACACAACGTCATGATATGCAGATGCGCTTTCGATCTGCTAAGTATGGAATTGATATGTAAGTCACCAGATACAAATTAGTTAGATTTATTAAGAATTGTGGACTTGAGAATTGTATACTAGCTTGTTAGTATAAACGAATATGAATTGATGGGTTCGAATGATCCTTCATGCATGGTTTTATCCATAGGGTATATATGTATCAAGTCAGATACGTTTCAATGAAGCTTTCAGATCGATAACCGGGTGGGTTAAGTTGTGGCTTTTTATGGAGTTTAAATCTAGTTAATTCGAGCCACATGATGATATGCAATTGTTATTTTCTGAATTTAAACAAATTTAAAAATCTTGGTGAGCTAAGAGAATAAAATTCATTATGGTTCGGGTTGGATGGTCATACTATCACAACAGAAGCACGAGATAATAAATATCATGTGGATACAAATTAATGAGGTGGACGCAAAAGATGAGGTTAATACTTATGTTCAAGATGCAATTTGCATAAATCTAACTTTTAAGGTATCTGGAAGTAGTTTGATGAGGTTAATACTTTTGTTCAAGATGCAAACATGATTAGTTGTCGTTTACTAATTAACAGGGGCTCCCTAATGGTTCTAACTAGGGAGATTATAGGGTTGACAACTTATTATTGATGGATTTCTCTCTTATAGAATATCAAGCTTAGATATTATATATTAACTAGGGGTAGAGCTTTTATGTTTTCTGTTCTAGGTTCTATTGTTATCTATTATTTGCCTTTATTTTGCATAACATCACAAGTAAAAAATATTAAATTCTATTACAATTGGTCTAATGGATATTACAAATGCAGTAAAGTGCAATCCGTGTGAAGACAATATAGTCATTTTATTTTCTAATTTAAAAAGTCAAAAGAAATATAACAAGAAATCCAGATTCAACAATGAGATAGACGTTGCGGATAAATCATCAATTGTTGAAGATATTATAAACGGAGCTGCACTCGTGTCGGCGTTCACACTTTGAGTAACTTAGTACCAACACAGGTGTTATCTTTTTGATGGAATACGTCATGTGTACAATGTGTCTGTGAAATTGTTAACATGCATGTCTAGTGCGTTAAAATGAAATATTCAAAAATCACATCAAGAAATAGCGTGTTAATACGGTGTAATGTATGACGGCATAATTCTATTTTATATGATTTTGGGAAGTGAATATTGTGTAGTGTATTAATACGGTGATGATGATAACGAGGTTTACTTTGAAGAAATATATCGTAAAAAATAATGAAAATCATCGTGAGTTATGAATTATGATACGAATAAACGTTTTCAAGGATTTAATTGAACACATTGGGGCCAATAGTTTACATGGAGGAATGAAAATGAATATTTATGTAATTTTTTAGTAGAGAAATGTTTTTAAATGTATTTTTTGATAATGTAATGTTATTTATGTTTTATTAATAATGTGTATACTTTTAATAAACCATAGTCCTAAATCTAGCACTTACGTCCCTTGTAAGATCAGTCTACAAAATAGGAGCTGAAATGCACTATGAAAATAAAATGGTTCCCCCATAATGTAGCTACAATTTCAATTTCTATACTAGTTTATACTTCAGGTTGATGGTAACTAATTAGTCAATAAGGGCTGGAAAGTTAATTTTTCGATTCTATTTTAGACTTCGGTTAGGTTAATATTAGTATAGAATGATTTTCTTGTGGTTTTTAACAAATTTTTGCTTTACAATAAATGCAAACATAGAGAACATAGTCAATGTATTAGAAAAAATAAGTTTTGGTAATAGTTAACCTAATAATTGTCTATAGATATATAGTTACGTCAATTCAATCAATTTAACAATTTTAATCGATGTGAATGGTTATTTTAATACGAAATGAGTGAAGGATAATGTGAGGATTCATTAAATTTATTGGTTTGTATTAATTTAAAGACTTAATTAATATCATAAAAAAAACTTTATCTCTTGGTAGTACGTGAGACACACAAATATCATTAATATGTACTAATTAACAACTTGGATTGTGCAGTTGTGTTGTACCCTGGGCATCAATGGTTGTTTTTACAACTTTTTTTTTTACGTAATAGTATTTCACATCATGTCTAGGGTGTTTCTCAAAGAAAAATATTGATCATTTACTTTTAACTCAAAGATTTTCATTTGTTTCAATGTAACTTCATAAATATATGATTCTTTTATTTTTTAACCCAAGTCTTTCATCCGTTGCAATTTCACCCTATAACCTTTTTAATTTCAACTTTATTCCACTATACTTGTCATATTTAACAAATTTTCGTTTTACGTTTCTTTCTAAAATTTGAAAGTTAACATGGCACAACATACATGTGTGGTTCAACATGTTTATGTTTCGTTCTAAAGTTTGTGAGTTAATACGAGACAACGTGTGTTTGATTTAACTTTTTACATCTATGTTTCCCGTTTTACAGGTTATCCGCAACGCGTGAGTATTCTATCAACTTAGTTATACTTTTTTATGTTCTATGTTTTATGTCTAATATCTTTACATTAACACACCGCAACTCTGGTTTGGTGGTCATTTGCGGTTGTGTGAGATTCCGTTTGGCATGGTTTTACGTTCCCGCCGCAAAGCGGGGGCTTTAATTCTAGTTTTACTCGATTTAAAACTCTTACAAGTTATTAAACATATGATACATGTGTAAATGTAATAGTTCCTTTGCCCCTATTCGATTAACTATTTCTATATATTACATATTTTAATTCAAATATTCATGCTTTGTTTAACATTATTAGATTATTTAGTTCTCTACATTTTATAAAATCCTAATTACAATACTTTAAATAAATATTTACTATCTATCTTGTATAACTACTTATTATTTGAATGAAATTTTAATTTATTAAATACGTAATTTATAACTATTAAAAAATTCCTAATATAAAAGAAAGATCATGCTGTGGTGCATAGATTGAACTTTTCTTCTTCCTTACAGTATTGTTGGATATTCTTAGTAGCTATGTAACATTTACCTACCATTCATCTACAATTTAAACCGGTCCGAGAAGCAGAAACATATAAATATAACGATCACAATGTGTAACCTTACCCGAGAAGAGCGTAAGAAAGCCTGCTAGTTTTAAACAATTACCTTGATAGTCAAAAAAACACATTTGTTTTCTTAAACATATCAAAGCAACAAATTAATAACACACTTAATTGATCCCATTTTTATTTCATCACAAAAGCTTAAACAACATAAGATGATGTAAACAATGTTTCGGCTTGTTCCGCCTAGGAACATGCATGTTCATTATTTGACATAACAAACACCGAAACTTATTGTGATTAAAAGGAAAACATACAACACATTCACGTTTAGATTCAACAAAGGTTAGTTGTATCCGTGACAAGACCACAATAGCTGAGGGTGGTGACAGGGATTTCGGCTAGTTGAAGCGCCTGACACACGCATGTCAAGCTAGTAGCTAGTGGATTCAAAACGCTTGTGAGTGTTGACAGATAGTTACAACACGTTGGACTAGGTCCGGTGCTACATGGCTCTACACTCACAGAAAGACACTGTCCCCGTGCTAGAGGAGCCGTGACCAGTGCAATCACCAAAAACACACAAAGCACAACTTTCTTCATCATTGTACGTTTTTGTTTGGATGTCGAGCTTCATAACAACTCGCTATTTATAGCTTCATATTGCATGTTTAATATATCCACTTGCTAATAAATTAGCTTTAAAAAGTCAACTTCCTTTTAATATAAATTGATAGTATATATAAAAGGGTGGGGTACTTATCAATAGCAATTAAGTTTAATTGCTATATTCGATCTTTGCACCGCCATGAGCATGATATTATAAAATTTGATGGTGTATAAGGTGATTTGATGCATAATTATGTGTTTATGGTACAGACTCACCAAAAGTTTAATGTCTTATTGTATTATATCAGTAAAATATTATATAATTTTAGGAGTTTGAAAAAATTCTTGTTTGATTTTGAATTTTGAATGTTATCGTGAACTATTAAATAAATATTTAAATATCTTATCATGGGTATTTGATTATTATTTGCATATTGAAAAAAAAATAAAAACGATCAACACATAAACAATCACCGGTGGTGACACATAAACAATCACCGGTGGTCACAAAAAGGAACTGAATGTAAAACACCCGGATCGCAAAAAGGTCCCCATGTCAGTGTGTAATGGCGTTTTTGCTGTAAATCGATTTGAAAGACGATTCGTGACAGAAAATGGGGTTGCAAATACAAGATTCTAGTATGTGGTCAAACATCTTCACAAACATATAACACGCAACACAACGTCATGATATGCAGATGCGCTTTCGATCTGGTTAGTATGGAATTGATATGTAAGTCAGTAGATACAAATTAGTTAGATTTATTAAGAATTGTGGACGTGAGAATTGTAAACTAGCTTGTTAGTATAAACGAATATGAATTGCTGGGTTCGAATGATCCTTCATGTATGGTTTTATACATAGGGTATATATGTATCAAGTCAGATACGTGTCAATGAAGCTTTCACATCGATAACTGGGTGGGTTAAGTTGTGGCTTTTAATGGAGTTTAAATCTAGTTAATTCGAGCCACATGATGATATGCAATTGTTATTTTCTGAATTTAAACAAATTTAAAAATCTTGGTGAGCTGAGAGAATAAAATTCATTATGGTTCGGGTTGGATGGTCATACTATCACAGCAGAAGCACGAGATAATAAATATCATGTGGATACAAACTAATTAGGTACGTGGACGCAAAAAGTGAGGTTAATACTTATGTTCAAGATGCAATTTGCATAAGTCTAACTTTTATGGTATCTGGAAGTAGGTTGATGAGGTTAATACTTTTGTTCAAGATGCAACCATGATTAGTTGTCGTTTACTAATTAACCATAGTCCAAATCTTGCACTTACGTTGCTCGTAAGGCCGGTCTTCAAAACAGGAGCTGAAATACAGTATGAAAATAAAATGGTTCCCCATAATGTGATTACAATTTCAATTACTATACTAGTTTTATACTTAGGGTTGAAAGTAACTAATTAGTAAATAAGGACACGGAAGTTATGTTACCGCAACTACCAATTTTAGACTTCGATTAGGTTAATGTTAGTATAGAATGACACAATATGCATATGCGGTTTAACACTGTTTTGTTTCGTTCTAAATTTTGTGAGTTAAGACGAGGCAACGTGTGTTTGATTTGAATTTACGTCTATTTTTCCTTTTTTACAGGTTCTCCGCAATGCATGAGTTCTCGATCAACTTAGTTATACTTTTCTATATTCTATGTTTTTGTCTAATATCTTTAGATTAACACACCGCAACTTTGGTTTAGGGGTCGTCAGCAGCTATGAACCATTAAGGCCATTTGGCATGGTTTTACGCCCCGCCGCAAAGCGGGAGACTTAACTCTAGTTTTACTTCAATTTAAAACTCCTAACACAACAATTAAGCATATGATACATGTGTAATATACAATAACAAGTAACATCAATGACACAACACCATCAACGACCACCAACATTGGAAAAATTTGTATTAAAAATGAAATAAAAACGAAAAAAATAAATTCAAACGGAAAGTAGGTATAAAAACATTAAACCACGTACGTGAAACGTAAAACATTAAAAGCAATAACTTAGTCGATCTTGACCCACACATTGTGAGATAGACGTTAAAAAGAACAAAATAGACGTAACAACGTTTAACCAAACTCGCAACGCTTTTCTTATATTCACCCTTTTCTTCTTTGGCAAACATCCTAAGAACTGGGTATTTGAAACATATATATATATATATATATATATATATATATATATATATATATATATATATATATATTCTATTATTTTTTTTCATGTTTAATTTAAAACCTTATCCATTGCCCAACCGCTTCAATCGAATACGACTATCATAGTACCACCGACTGAGTCTCTGGCCTCCACTTGAGCCCTCTTTGTACCCCGTTGTAAGGCCCCGTTCCCAGGACACATAGAGTTGATCCATCATCGCACATAAAACATATAATTACATTCATATTTCATAAAACGTCGCAGCGGAATATTAAAATAACCTTTCATTTCCATGTAAATACTTTTGCAAGTTAATACAACATTCATTACAAAACGTAGTTTGTTCGCATTACAATGCAAAAACATTAATCAAAAGAATGCCATGCAAAAAGGAGCCGAGTAGCCGCCCGTGCCATCCTCAGCAATCATTACCTGCCAACTGGAAACACATAAAAGTCAGCGTTGCTGAGTGAGTTCTAGTTTTATAATATAAACATACTTTATCTTTTGTTAAAACCATTCATTTCTTTCTTTCAAATCATATCAGGCTTTAGAACGTGATCACACATCGTACGTACACATAGATAATATTTATTATCTTCATCATCGTTCATTTCATACATTTCGCACGTTTCGCACATTTCGTACTTATCGCACTTTTCGTACATTTATTATCTTTCACTTCTATCTAGGTCTTGTCATGTACTTAACCCCCCTCTAGAGCACCGAGCAATTTCATCTAGGGTTAAGCGACAAGGACCCCATATCGCACGTACGGAGTGGTCACTAGGACAGACTCCTCCTGTGTGTGTGAACTCTTATGGGTTCGCCAAGATCGCACGCTGTATAACACAAAATAATAAGGAAATCACACGTATTGAAGCAGTCACCGAGACTGAACTCTTACTGTGTGTATGAACCCTTATGAGTTAGCCAAAATCGCACGCTGTAGACACACACAGTTGAGCTAACAACTCTCAGTGAGTTGTGAACCTCCTTTCATTTGCTTGCAAGGCTTTTCATACTTTCATTCGTTCATTAATGCATGCATTCATCATTTCGTTCCTCTTTTCATTATCTTCCACTTTACGTTACATCATACTTAATCATTTCATTCATTATCATTCAACGTAAAGCCACGGGAAGATAAACATACATAGACAGGAACATCAACAAGATCATGCAAATCATCATACATATCAGCATGCATACATAACATAACATCATCATCATACATCATCATCATACATCATCATCTTGACTTCAAAATTCAACTTACATAAACCCTCGGGAATCTTCCAAGTCAAAGCCTACTTTTACCCTTTTCTCCCGAGAATCAGATAATAAACTAAGTCCTTTCGGGCGCATGAACCCAATTTGGGCGTATGAACACCCTTCAGTCGCATAGCCTCCCAGGCGACTGAACACTTAGGTGAATGGACATCAGGCGAATGAACCCTATGCGGATGGACCTATGCGGATGAATACTATGGGCGAATGGACACCTATGCGTATGGGCTCTCAGTCACATGGCTTCCATGCGTATGGCCTTCAGTCGCATGACTTCAGGCGCATGGGCTTCAGTCGCATAACCTTCGTGCGTATCAACCTCAGTCGCATGGCCTCCAGGCGCATGGACTTCAGTCGTATAACTTTCAATCGCACACCTTACAGGCGCATGAACTTCAGTCGTATGACTTCCATGCGTATGGACCTCAGTCGCATGGCATTCGTGCGCATGGACCTCAGTCGCATGCCTTTCGGCCGTATGGCCTCCAGTCGCATGCCTTTCGGCGGTATGGCCTCCAGTCGCATGCCATTCGGTCGCCTAGCCCTAACTGATGCAGAATGCAGTTTATCCCGAACCCAAACTGCCATTTTCGGCCTCCAAGCTGTCCCAAACCTGTTCTAAGCTCAAATCAACCATCCTAAACCTTAGAAACACCTACCACAACATCATTTAAGCACACACAAGCCCGAAATCAAACCCCACTCGAGTCACACACAAACACATACACACGGGTTCAACACACACATTTCAAAAACGGGTTTTACTATGTGTTCCAGCCCCAAATCAGTTGAAAACATGTAAAAGAGGGGTCCTAGAACTCACACAAACAACCCCGTCGAGTAGAGCTTCAATCCAACCCGCTACACCTCAACTTTTATGCTCGAAACCAAGAAAACCAAAGCTCAAACCCTCTTTTCTCCCTCTCTTCTCTCTATGGCTGAATTTCTAAGTGTGGGGGGGGGGAGAGTGTGCGATATGTGCGATGGAAAGCATAAGGGTAGCGTGCGATTTTGGCTAACTCATGTGGTTTATGTAGCGTGCGATCTTGGCTGACCCATGAGATAGCGTGCGATTCTGGCTTCCTTATGTGTGCGATCCGTGCGATATGTACTTCGGGTACGATGATGCGAAAGTGCGAAATGTATGAAATGAACGAACGTAAGAAAAGATGTTATAACGAATGAAGCGAATGATAATGTATCGTGCGATGATTAATGAATGAATGATGTAACAGATGTAATGATCCTAAACCTTACCTTAGGTACTGTGACCATGAGGTGTTGTGCATCGTTATAGAAGGTCTATGATAGGCCTAGGTCCCGTACCATGAGCATCAAGGGTAAAGTTCATGGTGTTGACGAAAGGAAAAGATGTAATGATGAATGAACGAATGGAAGTTAATGGATGAATAAAGTTAACGAACGTAATGATGAAGATAATAATTATATTATCTATGTGTATGTATGTTGTGTGATCGCTTACGAAAGTAACGAATGATTTTATAAAGAAAGTAAAGTATGTTTTATTTAAAACTAGAACTCACTCAGCAACGCTGACTTTGATGTGTTTCCAGTTGGCAGGTATGTTGCTGAGGATGGCATGGGGCGGCTACTCAGCTTATTTTGAAAGGCATCCAATATTATAAAGCTTTTGTAATGAAATTGTGAAATGAACGGTTGTAATATTTTGCAAAAGTATTTTGATGAAATGAAAATGTGGTCTTTAATATTTCCGCTGCAACGTTTATGGAAGTAAAATGTAATTATATGTTTTATGTGCGATTAGGATCCAATTGTAAGCGTCCCGGGAACGGGGCCTTACAAGTTGGTATCAGAGCCAAAGTTTAAGCGAAATGGGTAAATTTTCAAAATAAACCTTAACTTAAACTGAGAATGGGACGGAAAGGGAATGGGATGCCAATCTTAGTAGCTGCGTGCCATCAGGTATTTTCGTGATGTTAACCGGTATTACGTGCGCATGTTATATGGTTTATGTGTTGCTGGTAGATTTAGATACTGATGTAGTCAGGACAGGTAATGCTTGGGGTATGAAGAGTAAAGTAAGTGGTTAATCACAACTGGCCATTGTAATTAGGGACTTACTATACTTGATATAACTGAGCTGTTCCTTGAATGACCGTGTTGGTGTTTGAATCTTTCGGTGTGTTTAGAGAATGGCCGGTGGTAGATCTTCGAAAGCTCCTCGTGGTGGAGGTGGTGGTGGACGTGGTGCTGAAACACGGGTCACAAGAGGAAGACCCAGAGTTGAAAAAGTGGTTCATGAGGAACCCGAGACCCCTCATCCTGAGGGCGGTGATGAGAATGCTAATCAGAGGGCCTCGATGAGAGAGGCGGTCGTAGAGGAAGTGCATCAGGTCTTGCAGACGATCCTACCGTCTGTGGTGATCGAAGTGATTAAGGCTGTTAAGGAAGGAGAGAGGTAAGAGAGGAACAGGTCCTCGGGAGGACGGGAGCAACCGAAGCCTGAAACGATTCTCTCTGATGATGAAGAAGAGGAGGAAGAAGAGCCTGCGCCGGAGGTGGCACGAGGCTGTAATTATGGGGCGTTTCAACGATGCAAGCCCCCAACTTTTGTGGCAATGGCACTGCTGCTGCTAACCGATGGGTGAGGGAAATGGAAACTGTTTTAAATATCAGCGAGTGCTGAGAAGATCAGAAAGTAAAATTTGCTACCCACTCTTTCGTGGACTCAGCTTTATGCTGGTGGGACAACATAGTCCAAGTTGAGGGCAGTCGGGCTATTGGAAGGATGAGATGGTCAGAGTTAAAGAGGCTGGTGATTGAGGAGTTCTGTCTTCACCTTGAGATGGATAAAGTTGAAAGAGAGTTCTTGATGCTGTAAGTGGGAACAATGACGCATCAGCAATACACCACCAAATTCAACGAAACGGCACGGGTGGTGCCAGATCAGGTGACACCTCTTTCGCGAAAGATCAAGAGGTATATTCAGGGCTTGCCAGCGGATATCCGTAGGCACATGATCACTGCCCGACCGAGCACGTTTAGGTCGGCAGTTGACTTGGTGGGAAGGTTGTACGATGAAAGGACTGCGATGGCGGAGGTGAGTGAGAAGGATGATGGAGACCGGAACTAGAGCGGGAAGAGGACTGGACGGGGTGGTGTCCCGACGAATAATAAGCATGCACAGGGGGATGACCGTCGTGTGGTCACACCTGGTGCGGAGCCGGATAGATGTGGTAAATGCGGATGAAGCATTCGGGGGAATGCAAAAGGGGACCAAACACTTGCTTCAAGTGTGGGAAGCCTGGTCATGTGGCTAGAGAATGTGGAACTGTGAGATGTTACAATTGTGGAGAAATTGGCCACATGAGCAGGGACTGCAAGAAGCCAAGGGCGGAACGTTCGGGAGTGAAGAAGATCGGAGGAAGCTAGGACGGACCCCGATGTTGTGTCAGGTATGTTTCTAGTAAAAAAAGTTTTATTCCTGCTGCTTTCTGTGCTAAATTGCCTGTTAGTGGTAAGAATATAGATATGCCATTCGATGTAGCTCTAGGAGTGGATTGTTTGGCGGACTACGGAGCGAACATTGTGTGTCGCAAAAAGATGATACGGTTGACAACGCTCGACGGGATCACGGTGACGGGTTAAGGTGATTGAGTCACGACGATTCCGAATGTGATTTCGATGGCAGTGGCGGGAAAGTGCATGAAGCGTGATATGGTGAAGTACGAGATTAAATGCCTCACTTGTTTACAAGTGAAGGCCGAGCACCAAATGCCGTATGGGAAGTATTGAGGTGATCGAGGCCACGACCGAGAAGCTCGAAAAGATCAAAGCATTGATGAAGGTAGCCAAAGATAGATAAGAAGTCGTGTGTGGATAAACGACGAAGACCGATTGAACTCCAGGTGGGAGACTGGAAAAGAGATGAGACAGTATTGCCCGCGACGGTTTAAGGAATAACAGGTTTCGGGGACGAAACTTATATAAGGGGGGTGGACTTGTAACGCCCGGAAATTTTCTTTGAAGCCGACGAAAGAAGAAAAAAAGAAATAAAGTCCAAAGTCGAGGGACCAAACTCGCCAACGAGAGAAACTTCGATGAATGGGAGTATAAAAAGGGGAAGACCCCCCATTCTTGCCATTTTTCCGCAAAGAAGAGAGGAGGAGGAGAAGAGAAGGAGAAAAAGAGGAGAAAAGCTTGGTTCGGGTGGATTCGAGCGTGGAAATCGTCGTGTAGCGGGTCAAATCGAAGCTCTACTCGACGGGAATGTTTGTGTGAGTTCTAGGACCCCTCTTTTACACGTTTTCAACTGATTTTGGGACTGGAACACATCTGAAAACCCTTTTTTCAAGTTTTGGGTGTAAACCCGTTTTTATGCATGTGTGTATGTGTATGATTCGTTTGGGGCTTGATTTCTTGCTTGGTTATGCTTGAATGAGGTCGTGGTATGTTTCCCTAAGGTTTAGGATGGTTGATTTGGGTTAAAATCGAGTTTGGAAGAGGTTGGAGGCCGAAAACCGTCGGCTGCAGTTGGGATGAACTGCATTCTACATCAGCTAGGGCTAGGCGACCGACTGGAGTGCGATTGGAGGCCATACGGCCGATTGGCGTGCGACTAAGGTCCATGCGCACGATTGCCATGCGACTGAGGTCCATACGCATGATGGTCATGCGACTGAAGTTCATGTGCCTTTAAGGCATGCGATTGAAGGGGTGTGCGACTGAGGTTCATTCGCACGAAGTTTATGCGACTGAAGTCCATGCGCCTGGAGGCCATGCGACTGAGGTTCATTCGCACGAAGAGTATGTGACTGAAGCCCATACGCCTGAAGTCATGCGACTGAAGGCCATACGCATGAAAGCTATGCAACTGAGAGTCCATACGCATAGATGTCCATTCGCCCATAGGTCCATTCGCATAGGGTCCATTCGCCTGATGTCCATTCGCCTAAGTGTTCAGTCGCCCGGAAGGCCATGCGACTGGAGGGTGTCCATACGCCCAAGTAGGGTTCATACGCCCGAAAGAACAACGGTTTATCTTATGACCTTCGAGGGAAAGTGAAGTTGTGGGTTTGACTCGGGAGGTTCTCGGAGGCTTGTGTAAGTTGACTTTCGAGGTCATAGACGTTATGTCGGGCATGTGTGTGATGTTAATGATTTATGATGATGAGCTGATGATGATGATGATGCGATGCATGCTGGCGTGTGATGCCTTATAGTTATGTGTGATGCGGTGCGCGCGATTCGTGTGATGTTTGATGTCGTGTGATTGTGCATGATGTATGTTATGTATGTATGATGTTGTCGTGTGTGATGATGTTATATGTTATTATGTTCCTTATTGTTATGTGTGATTATCTTCCCGTGGTTGTGCGATGTATGTTAATGAATGTAATAAAAGTATTATGTAATGTAAAGTGGAAGATAATGAAAAGAGGAATGTAATGAATGAATGCAAGCATGAACGAACAAATGAGAGTAAGGATGGCTTGCGAAAGAAGAAAGGAGGTTCACGACTCATTGAGAGTTGTTAGCTCAACTGTGTGTGTACTATAGCGTGCGATCTTGGCTTACTCATAAGGGGACATAGACACAGTAGGGAGTTCAGTTTTGGTAACTGCTCCGATACGTGCGATGTGGTATTTACTGTGTGCTATGTAGCGTGCGATTTTGGCTGCCTCATGTGGTTTATGTAGCGTGCGATCTTGGCTAACCCATGAGATGGCGTGCGATTCTGGCTAAACCCCGAGAGTTCTCACACACACAGGGGGAGTCGGTCTTGGTGACCACTCCGATGGTGCGATTTGTGCGATATGTGCGATGGAAAGCATAAGGGTAGCGTGTGATTTTGGCTAACTCATGTGGTTTATGTAGCGTGCGATCTTGGCTGACCCATGAGATAGCATGCGATTCTGGCTTCCTTATGTGTGCGATCCGTGCGATATGTACTTTGGGTACGATGATGCGAAAGTGCGAAATGTATGAAATGAACGAACATAAGAAAAGATGTTATAACGAATGAAGCGAATGATAATGTACCGTGCGATGATTAATGAATGAATGATGTAACAGATGTAATGATCCTGAACCTTACCTTAGGTACTGTGACCATGAGGTGTTGTGCACCGTTATAGAAGGTCTATGATAGGCCTAGGTCCCGTACCAGGAGCATGAAGGGTAAAGTTCATGGTGTTGACGAAAGGAAAAGATGTAATGATGAATGAACGAATGGAAGTTAATGGATGAATAAAGTTAACGAACGTAATGATGAAGATAATAATTATATTATCTATGTGTATGTATGTTGTGTGATCGCTTACGAAAGTAACGAATGGTTTTATAAAGAAAGTAAAGTATGTTTAGAACTCACTCAGCAACACTGACTTTGATGTGTTTCTAGTTGGCAGGTATGTTGCTGAGGATGGCACGGGGCGGCTACTCAGCTTATTTTGGAGGGCATCCAATATTATAAAGCTTTTGTAATGAAATTGTGAAATGAACGGTTGTAATATTTTGCAAAAGTATTTTGATGAAATGAAAATGTGGTCTTTAATGTTTCCGCTGCAACGTTTATGGAAGTAAAATGTAATTATATGTTTTATGTGCGATGAGGATCCAACTGTAAGCGTCCCGAGAACGGGGCCTTACACACTTCCACTCCGGTATATCCAAAGGTTGGATCTTCCCATACGGCTTTTGGTGCTCGGCCTTCACTTGTAGGCAAGTAAGGCATTTACTCACATACTCCACCACATCATGCTTCATACTCGGCCACCAATAATCTTTCTTCATGTCTTGATACATCTTTGTAGCACCGGGATGAATAGAGTACCGAAAATTGTGAGCTTCATCCATGATCTTCACCCGTAGATCCCCAAAACGAGGAATCCACATCCGCCCGAATCGGGTTCTAACACCGAGTGTGTTTTCACTCAATTTCGCAACAAGACCTCTCATTCTTTCAGAGTTAAGGTGATCTTCTTTCAATGCCTCATCTTGAAACTCCTTAACTTGCTTCATCACATCCGAGGTCATGATCAACTGGTAGGCTTTCACCCGAATCGGCTCGGGTCTCTCCTTTCGGCTAAGGGCATCTGCCACCACGTTGGCTTTGCCCGGATGGTAATGGATCTCACAATCGTAGTCCTTTATGAGCTCCAACCATCTCCTCTGTCTCATGTTCAAGTCATTCTGCTCGAAGAAGTACTTCAAGCTCTTGTGGTCAGTGAATACGGTGCACTTCGTCCCGCACAGGTGGTGCCTCCAAATCTTTAACGCAAAGACCACGACTGCTAGCTCCAAATCATGAGCAGGATAGTTAACCTCATGAACTTTCAGTTGTCGGGATGCATAGGCTATAACCTTACCTCTCTGCATCCACACACATCCCAACCCCGAGTAGGAAGCATCTGAATAAACCACCAAATCCTCACTTCCATCGGGTAACGACAAAATAGGAGCTTGAGTCAATCTCGCTTTTAACTCCTTAAACGCCTTCTCTTGAGCTTGACCCCATAAACTTTACATCCTTCCGGGTTAACTTGGTTAGTGGAGAAGCTATCTTAGAGAAGTCTTGAATAAACCTCCTGTAATAGCCAACCAAACCCAAAAACTATAAATCTCGGATAGCATTTTTGGAGACTTCCATTGCATCACTGCCTCCACTTTTGCCGGGTCCACCATAATACCTTCAGGATTCACCACGTGACCCAAAAACTAAACCTCGCGCAACCAGAACACGCACTTGGAGAATTTGGCATACAACTTCTCCCTTCTCAACGTCTCCAACACCTCTCGAATGTGACCGGCATGCTCATTCTCGCTCCTCGAATAGATCAGGATATCATCAATAAACACGATCACTGATTTATCCAACAACGGCCGACACACTCGATTCATCAAGCCCATAAAAGCAGCTGGCGTGTTGGTCAAACCAAAAGACATAACGAGGAACTCATAGTGACCATAACGCGTGTGAAAAGCTGTTTTAGGAATATCATGCTCCTTCACCTTCAGCTGATGGTAGCCCGATCGAAGATCTATCTTTGAGAACCAACTGGCACCTTGAAGTTGATCAAAGAAATCATCAATCGTCGGTAACAGGTATCGGTTCTTCACTGTCAACTTGTTCAACTCACGGTAGTCGATACACATCCTCATGCTACCGTCTTTCTTCTTCACGAACAAGACCGGAGCACCCCAAGGGGAGATACTCGGTCTAATGAACCCCTTATCAAGCAGCTCTTGTAATTGCTCCATCAACTCCTTCATCTCCGTCGGAGCCAACCGATACGGTGCCTTGGCAACAGGTTGAGCACCTGGTATCAAATCAATCTGAAACTCGATCTCGCGGTCCGGTGGCACTCCTGGTAAGTCTTCAGGAAACACATCTGGAAAGTCACACACAACCGGTACATCGGATAGTTGTGGTGTTGGCGTATCCACATCCTTTACATAGGCCAAGTAGGCACTACATCCACGCCTCATACACTTTCCCGCCACTGCCATTGAAATCACTTTCGGAATTGTGGTGATCCGATCACCATAAACCGTCACCGAACTCCTGTCAGGCGCTGTCAAACAAATCATCTTCTTGCGACACACAATGTTCGCCTCGTAGTCCGCTAACCAATCCATCCCAAGGACTACATCGAAACCACCTAAGGTCATCACGAATGGTCTAACAGGAAACTTATGACCTTCTAATTCCACATCACAACCTTCTTTCTCTCAAAAATCCTGGTAGACTTACCTATGGCAGTTTCTACATCAAAGGGCGCATCAACAATCCTACTACTAACAGGCAGTTTAGCACAGAAAGCAGCAGAATTAAAACTTTTACTGGCACCAGAATCAAACAACACAGAGGCTAAAGTTTGGTTTACTAGAAACGTACCTAACACAACATCAGGGTCTGTCCTAGCCTCCTCCTGCGTCATCGTAAACGCTCTGGCGCTCGCCCTCTGTCTTTCTCCTCCAATCTTCTTCACCCCGGAACCCTCAGCCCTCGGCTTCTTACAGTCTCTACTCATGTGACCACTTTCCACACAGTTGTAGCACCTTACGACCCCACAATCTCTAGGCATATGACCAGGCTTCCACACTTGAAGCAGATGTTTGACCCCCATTTGTATTGTCCCAAATGCTCCTTCCCGCATTTACCACACCTCTTCGACCTCGCACCAGGTGTGACCACACGGCGGTCATCCACCCGTGCCTTCTTGTTACTCGTCGGGGCACCACCCCGACCAAACCTTTTCCCATTCCAGTTCCGGTCGCCACCACCCTTCTTGCTCCCCTCAGCCACCACCACAGTTCTTTCATCATACAACCTTCCTGCCAAGTCAACCGCCGACCTAAACGTGCTCGGTCGGGCGGCGATCATGTGCCTGCGAATATCCGCTGGCAAACCCTGAATGTACCTCTTGATCTTTCACGATAGAGGCGTCACCTGATCCGGCACCAGCCGTGCCATCTCATTAAACTTGGTGGTGTATTGTTGATGTGTCATTGTTCCCGCCTCCAGCTGCAGGAACTCCCTTTCCACCTTATCCATCTCCCGTTGAGGACAGAACTCCTCGATCACCAACTTCTTCAGCTCGGACCACCTCATTCTCCCGATAGCCCTGCTACCCTTGGCTTGGACAATATTGTCCCACCAGCATAGAGCCGAGTCCACAAACAAGTGGGTAGCAAACTTCATTTTTTGGTTCTCCCGACACTCACTGGTATCAAGAACGGCTTCCATCTCCCTCACCCACCGGTGAGCAGCAGCAGCAGTGCCGTTACCATCAAAAGTTGGGGGCTTGCATCTCATAAATGCCCCATAATTACAGCCCCGTGCCGCCTCCAGCGCAGGTTCTTCTTCCTCTTCTTCATCATCGGAGAGAACCATTTCGGTCTCCGGCCCTGTAACATCCGGCATTTTCAAGTTATAAACCCGAACCCGAACTAAAATCGAACTATCTTACGATATGAATTTCTTTATTTAACTTATTTTATTTATATTAATGAATTATATAGATTAGACGTGTAGTTTAAATTGATTATTCAATTTATCATTTAAACAACTTATAATAACTTGTTGATTTATAAATAATTATTTTTATAAAATTATAAACTTTATTAATCATGCTATAACAAATAACTAAATGGAATAGACTTATTAAAACTTATAAAGTTATAAAATGAATTTTATTATACTTATAAAGTTTTATAAGTAATTATGAATTTTAAATATTGAAAATAAGTAATCAAATTATAAAGTTACAAGTTTTATAAAAGTTATAAAGATTAACAAATAAATAATTTGATTGATTATTCAAATTGGTTATATAAAGTCTATAAATATTTTATAACAAAGTTGTTAAAATTATAGTCTTCAAGAATTTAAATTTTAAATTATAATTATTCTTTTATTTATTTAAATTATTTAATTTTATATTTATTTCAAATTCCAATCATAACCCCCTTTTAAAAGACTTATAAATCACCATTAACACCATTCATAACCTCCTCCTAACCTCAAGTATAAAAGCAAGGCTTAGGCCTCACTTTTCATTTGCTCATTCTCTAAAAACCTCACTCTCATATCTTTCTTTCATCCATTGGTTATGATGAATTTGAAGAATTTTATTTTACAAGAAATTTTAAGAATTCTTAATACTAAGGTAATCATTTATTGTTTTTATATTATACATTTTAATCATCCTAACATTCAATTGTTCTCATGACTTTATGTTCTTACTATTATTCTTTCTTCTACCAAACCTCTTTTTATTTTAATAATTATAATTTGATCATTAACATTTTAATAATCACTAATCTTATAATAATCACTAACATTCCTAAATTAACCTAACAACACACTAACATAAACAAAGAATCCCGTTTGCATATGGACGGCTATGCCGCCGCATTCGGTTATTCTGCAAGATTATTGTTCTAAATGATGGCTATGCCAAAGTCTTAGAATATTTTTATAACTCAAATGAAGACTAATATACCATATATTAACATAATAAATTGTTCTAACCCGTTTCATGTATTAACAATTTTAAAAGTGCACATAAGTGCCTTACTACAATTCTGGCAGAATATAGTCTTACTTCAACCGACCATAACTTGATTATAACAAACTAAATTTGGGTAAACTCAGACTCCAATGTTAAGTTCATTGAATTACCTTTTCAACGGCAGTTTATACGTCTTCAAACTCAATCGGACGACTCAACAATAGCCTTTACAAGATAAGTGCGCATTTCAGCACATTCTGTCTTGTGCTGCTTGTTTGACCTATTTAAAGATCTTTTCATAAAATTGTTTCTGAATGAAAGTTGTCCGGGAGACTTTGAACTAGTCAATTATAAATTTTTATAATTTTATGAAACCGTTTGCTATTTTAAAAACCTGTTCAAACACGTATCAAACATTCTGTCCAGAATCTAAAATTGGTACAATAATCGTTTATCAATCTACCTTTCGTTTATTGGTATTCCTAAGCGTCCTAACTTCTCGTAATGAATCCCAAACTCAAGTTGTTGTTTCTTTTTATCATTTAGGACATCACCTTATACTCTTAAACATCCAAGCTTTCTTATGTACTCTACAAACATCACTATTATTGTGAGTTTTTCATGTGAGTATTTCCATACCCCTTTTTCTTATTTTCACACTTTGGGGTGAAACATGTTAACTTATACTATTGTACTTGTAAACTTATTTGAGACTTGTAATCTTTATGGCAATTCATTATGCAAAGTTGTGGTTAGTTGAACTTTTGTGGTTACCATGTTATGGCATTATATGTACAATCATTAACTATTGCTAGCCCAGCGAAGTCATAGATCTATGGGTAAGACAAGCCTACTTTGGTTGATCCAAGTACACTTAGCTGATCGTATATACTTTTAAACGTTTGAGACTTGTAAAACTTTGTCGAGGTTTGATTGTTGCATTGTTCATAACATCCCTAATCACTTTATTCACTAACTTATGACTTGAATTGCCATCTTTTATATACTTATGTATTGAAAACTATGGAATGCTCACCAGCATTTTTATGTTGACCTTTTATTTTTAACATGTTTCAGGAATACCTCAAGTATGTGATCTACTCTTTGAAGCTTGCACATCTAGGAATGGACCTAGTTAAATAAATGAAATAGGAATGATTTGTTACATTCTATGTTATGCTTTTTATTTCTTTGAGACTTATGTTTGTAATGATACAATTGAAACTTATGTTTAAATTATATTTGGATTATTAATAGCGTTATGTGGCTGTGAACGATCTTAACTCTCACTCCTCGACGTTTCCGTCGTCAAGGTTGGGGTGTGACAGATTGGTATCAGAGCCCATAACTATAGGGATTTAGGTTATTAGAAATGGTGACCTAGACTATAGTTGCATGAACCTCGTAGAAAGATCCTTATACCTTTGTGCTTACATGTTGTTTGCGTGCTACATAATGCTATGCCTTTTGTGCAACTTGATGTCTTAGCATAGGATTGTCTTATGTATGCTTAAACTTAGTTACTTGTCTCCCTAAACTTAACTTTGACTTTTTGACCCTCCCCGACAAATGAACTTCTTATACCTATTCTCGGCAACATGTGGAATCTACACTTATCATCGTGGGTTTAATTCCTTAGACTCTATGTCTAGTTTATGAAAATCTCATCAAGGTTTTGATTTCATAAACCAAAGAAATTTGTGTGACACATAGACACCTGTATTCTGGATTTCCTGGCAAAAGAACTTCGGGCTAAGGCAAGCATATCGTATAAATCTCATTGTGAGACCAGTTATGCTTACCTGGGGATTTCTGGGATGAGTGATAAACTATGCTCAACATACACAAGTCTCTATGGCAAATGGGTCAATTTACCTTGACGTGTCAACGATTCCAAATGGTAATGCGTTACCAAATGGAACCATCCTCTTTGTATCTTAAAAATCTTTGATTCCTTGAACTGGTATCTCTTCATTCTTATCACGCATAATGTTCCGTTAATATTGAACCTAACCTACATTTCAACTCTTACGTTTAAACACCGTTATACGTTGAGCGTTCATGTAACTATTTCCATATCTTGACCAACGTGAACATGGATCTTAATATACCCAAAGATATTGGGAATCTAAACCAAATGGTCCTCAAAAACTTTAAACCGTTACTTATGGTTCTCAAGTCTTCTTAAGGATGTGTCCCATAACTAAGAACATGCAATGCTATAGGTGGAATTCCTACATCTCGAGATACTTTGTCAGGCAAAGTGTAAATGGTGATTTGACTCGATCATTGAATCCATTTACTGGACTCGAAACCCTTGAGATGAGTGGTCACTTATAAGTACGCATGTCTTTAATAAGGTTATGGCTTATCTCGTATCTTGAGAAGTCCATGTATTCCCTTCGATTGTGAATCGAATGTTCACATCTCATTATGATGTCGAATCATTCTTGTCCTTGATTTTGCCTTCCTGAATTTAAATTATTCAAGATTTTTACACCATCATAACAAATTCTGCTGTCTCGAACTTTGATCTTAAGTTGTAAGCATGATTTTTCCTTTTGTTACATTGATAAAACTTGAAATTTTCCGAATTTCTAATTGATACTATTTTCCTTTCGTCGTTAAGTCGAACTCCGTACCGTCTGCACCGTGAGAGATGCAAGTGTTTGCAAGCCAACTTATGACTAAGAACACTCGTATCTACTAAATGATTCTAACTCATCAAAACAGGGGTGATTCCCTTATTTTGATGATTTTCTATTCGTTTCGATAAATGGTTTCCAATTGTGATTTATAAAATTTCATCCTCTGGATCGGGGTGATTTCCTTATCCCGAGGATTGACTTCAATTATTTTCGTTGGAATGGCATTTCGCAAATGACATGATCTCACCAAAATAGGATTGAAACCCGTACTTTGGTGACAAATGTCAATCTTCGATTGTTTTCTTGCTATTATGAAATTCAATCATCAAGAAAGGCGTAAATTCCATACCTTGATGATAATATCATCTTTAAGAATTGTATTTGTTCAAATGAGACGTCTTCATCAAAGTAGGAGTGAATTCTGGATTTTGATAAAGAAGTTCATCTTGTTATATTTTGTTTTTGTAAAACTTCACCGTTAAGATAGGAGTGATTTCCCTTACCTTAACGGTGAGTTACCTCGTCTTATTTTTGTGGATCCTCAACAAGGAGTTGGGATCGAACTTTTTGATTGGTAAGTTAGTGGTCATACCTTGGGAATACACCATCAAGTTAGGAGTGAAAACCACACCTTGATGACTATTCTCACTTTTTTGATCTCCAACTTACCAAGGTTTTAATCAAGTGACAAGAAACATGTAGTAACTTGAAGGGTGAACCAATGTTAGTGTTTGGACCTATCAAGCCAAAGCATTATTTCTGAACTTGAAAGGAGACCCGAACACTCTAGGTTGATTTTGATTCCGAGCTTGGAGCATTTGAATTCTTAAATCGATTTCTTTCCCTTTATCTTCATGTTTTGACTCGATCTAGCTACATCGAACCATTTATTTCTTACTTATCAACTTTCACTTTGAGTTATCATCAACATATGATTGTGTGATGGTAGCCTTCTTAAACAATCTTTCTACTAAATAAGGGCATTATCAACTTGTGTTCATGTCTTTCTAGACACTTAAATGTTCTCAGCTGTGCTTATGGGTATGATGAACCGCGTGTGCAAGCCGTACTTAGAAAACTATTTGCCGTTGCCTTTGTCGTTGATATTCTGAATTGTTTAAATTCCAATCCGATCATGAACGACGTTTTTGTTTAACTTTTTACCCATAATTAAAAATACAATTCCCATTATTTTGGATAACTTTGAACTCATAATTTTGAAAATCTCTAAATCTCTATCTTGACTGCGACTCACAAGACTTGTTATTCATTCTGATGGGGACAAAGATGATCATGAATTTCCGCGATTGGTATTCATGGTTTGGCATAAAGGAAATGATGACGTAGCTGGGTATATGTTCAAATTGCCTTGTACTTCTTGATGTCCTTTGGTGCATTATTGACCTATTGGCTTGTTTCTTCATTGATTTTGGCCTCCGAAATCTTAAACACATTATCCCAAATCTCTTAACGACCCTTAATAATCTTTTCCGAATGACTTCCCCTCAAATCCACACTTATCCTGAAAATCTATTACAATGATGTCCTCATTCTGAATTGAATCTCTAACCTTAACGAACACAATCCTTATATCAGGGTTACACTAGTTAAGCTTGAAACCTTAATGGCATAAGTAGACAAGAATCAATCATCTAAGATCTATGTTAAAGTTATTACTTGAGAAGCTTTTATATTCCATCCAAAAACATCCTAAACTTATCTCCGAGTCTCGTGTCACACCAATACTGCGTGACAAAACCTTCCCGAATGTCTTGAACCATTTAAGGTACAAACATTTATTAATTAAAAATTTTAGATTAACAATCTTGTAACCTTTGTCAAGGAGCACATGAAATCATAAATAATGAACTTAACAAACTTAAGCATACCATCCCATCATAATTAAACTCATTTGAATTTAAACGTTCCAAGTGTCACTTGCGATTGTGTCATGAAATCCAAGTCTCCTGACATCCTTGAAATTAGTCTTCTTGTGATTAAATTTCGGGACGAAATTTCTTAAAGTAGGGGAGACTGTAACATCCGGCATTTTCAAGTTATAAACCCGAACCCGAACTAAAATCGAACTATCTTACGATATGAATTTCTTTATTTAACTTATTTTATTTATATTAATGAATTATATAGATTAGACATGTAGTTTAAATTGATTATTCAATTTATCATTTAAACAACTTATAATAACTTGTTGATTTATAAATAATTCTTTTTTATAAAATTATAAACTTTATTAATCATGCTATAACAAATAACTAAATGGAATAGACTTATTAAAACTTATAAAGTTATAAAATGAATTTTATTATACTTATAAAGTTTTATAAGTAATTATGAATTTTAAATATTGAAAATAAGTAATCAAATTATAAAGTTACAAGTTTTATAAAAGTTATAAAGATTAACAAATAAATAATTGATTGATTATTCAAATTGGTTATATAAAGTCTATAAATATTTTATAAAAAAGTTGTTAAAATTATAGTCTTCAAGAATTTAAATTTTAAATTATAATTATTCTTTTATTTATTTAAATTATTTAATTTTATATTTATTTCAAATTCCAATCATAACCCCCTTTTAAAAGACTTATAAATCACCATTAACACCATTCATAACCTCCTCCTAACCTCAAGTATAAAAGCAAGGCTTAGGCCTCACTTTTCATTTGCTCATTCTCTAAAAACCTCACTCTCATATCTTTCTTTCATCCATTGGTTATGATGAATTTGAAGAATTTTATTTTACAAGAAATTTCAAGAATTCTTAATACTAAGGTAATCATTTATTGTTTTTATATTATACATTTTAATCATCCTAACATTCAATTGTTCTCATGACTTTATGTTCTTACTATTATTCTTTCTTCTACCAAACCTCTTTTATTTTAATAATTATCATTTGATCATTAACATTTTAATAATCACTAATCTTATAATAATCACTAACATTCCTAAATTAACCTAACAACACACTAACATAAACAAAGAATCCCGTTTGCATATGGACGGCTATGCCGCCGCATTCGGTTATTCTGCAAGATTATTGTTCTAAATGATGGCTATGCCAAAGTCTTAGAATATTTTTATAACTCAAATGAAGACTAATATACCATATATTAACATAATAAATTGTTCTATACCGTTTCATGTATTAACAATTTTAAAAGTGCACATAAGTGCCTTACTACAATTCTGGCAGAATATAGTCTTACTTCAACCGACCATAACTTGATTATAACAAACTAAATTTGGGTAAACTCAGACTCCAATGTTAAGTTCATTGAATTACCTTTTCAACGGCAGTTTATACGTCTTCAAACTCAATCGGACGACTCAACAATAGCCTTTACAAGATAAGTGCGCATTTCAGCACATTCTGTCTTGTGCTGCTTGTTTGACCTATTTAAAGATCTTTTCATAAAATTGTTTCTGAATGAAAGTTGTCCGGGAGACTTTGAACTAGTCAATTATAAATTTTTATAATTTTATGAAACCGTTTGCTATTTTAAAAACCTGTTCAAACACGTATCAAACATTCTGTCCAGAATCTAAAATTGGTACAATAATCGTTTATCAATCTACCTTTCGTTTATTGGTATTCCTAAGCGTCCTAACTTCTCGTAATGAATCCCAAACTCAAGTTGTTGTTTCTTTTTATCATTTAGGACATCACCTTATACTCTTAAACATCCAAGCTTTCTTATGTACTCTACAAACATCACTATTATTGTGAGTTTTTCATGTGAGTATTTCCATACCCCTTTTTTTTATTTTCACACTTTGGGGTGAAACATGTTAACTTATACTATTGTACTTGTAAACTTATTTGAGACTTGTAATCTTTATGGCAATTCATTATGCAAAGTTGTGGTTAGTTGAACTTTTGTGGTTACCATGTTATGGCGTTATATGTACAATCATTAACTATTGCTAGCCCAGCGAAGTCATAGATCTATGGGTAAGACAAGCCTACTTTGGTTGATCCAAGTACACTTAGCTGATCGTATATACTTTTAAACGTTTGAGACTTGTAAAACTTTGTCGAGGTTTGATTGTTGCATTGTTCATAACATCCCTAATCACTTTATTCACTAACTTATGACTTGAATTGCCATCTTTTATATACTTATGTATTGAAAACTATGGAATGCTCACCAACATTTTTATGTTGACCTTTTATTTTTAACATGTTTCAGGAATACCTCAAGTATGTGATCTACTCTTTGAAGCTTGCACATCTAGGAATGGACCTAGTTAAATAAATGAAATAGGAATGATTTGTTACATTCTATGTTATGCTTTTTATTTCTTTGAGACTTATGTTTGTAATGATACAATTGAAACTTATGTTTAAATTATATTTGGATTATTAATAGCGTTATGTGGCTGTGAACGATCTTAACTCTCACTCCTCGACGTTTCCGTCGTCAAGGTTGGGGTGTGACAGGCCCCTGCTGTCCTCCTGCGGACCTCTTCCTTTCCTTTCTTTCCCCTTCTCGTACAGCCCTTATCACTTCAGTCACCACAGACGGTAAGATCGTCTGCATGACCTGATGAACTTCTTCTACAACAGCCTCCTTTACTGAGGCTCTCAAATTGGCGCTCTCATCTCCGCCCTCTGGATGAGGGGTCTCGGGTTCCTCAGGAACCACCTTTTCAACTCTAGGTCTTCCTCTTTAGGGTCGCGGTTCAGCACCACTTTCACCACGACCTCCACCACGTGAAGCTTTAGACGATCTGCCACCGGCCATTCTCTAACACACTGAAAGATTCAAACACTAACACGGTCATTCAAGGGAACAGCTCAGTTCATGTCAAGTATAGTAAGTCCCTAATTACAGTGGCCAATTGTGATTAGCCACTTACTTTACTCTTCATACCCCGAGCATTACCTATCCTGACTACATCAGTATCTAAATCTACATACAGCACATAAACCACATAACATGCGCACGTAATACCGATTATCATTAAGAAAATACCTGATGGCACGCAGCTACTCAGATTGGCATCCCATTCCCTTTCCGTCCCATTTTCAATTTAAGTTAAGGTTTATTTGGAAAATTTACCCGTTTCACTTAAACTTTGGCTCTGATACCAACTTGTAAGGCCCCGTTCTCGGGACACATACAGTTGGTCCATCATCGCACATAAAACATATAATTACATTCATATTTCATAAAACATCGCAGCGGAACATTAAAATAACCTTTCATTTCCATGTAAATGCTTTTGCAAGTGAATACAACATTCATTACAAAACGTAGTTTGTTCGCATTACAATGCAAAAACATTAATCAAAAGAATGCCATCCAAAAAGGAGCCGAGTAGCCGCCCGTGCCATCCTCAGCAATCATTACCTGCCAACTGGAAACACATAAAAGTCAGCGTTGCTGAGTGAGTTCTAGTTTTATAATATAAACATACTTTATCTTTCGTTAAAACCGTTCATTTCTTTCTTTCAAATCATATCAGGCTTTAGAACGTGATCACACATCGTACGTACACATAGATAATATTTATTATCTTCATCATCGTTCATTTCGTACATTCGCATGTTTCGCACATTTCGTAATTATCGCACTTTTCGTACATTTATTAACTTTCACTTCTATCTAGGTCCTGTCATGTACTTAACCCCCCTCTAGAGCACCAAGCAATTTCATCTAGGGTTAAGCGACAAGAACCCCATATTGCACGTACGGAGTGGTCACTAGGACAGACTCCTCCTGTGTGTGTGAACTCTTATGGGTTCGCCAAGATCGCACGCTGTATATCACACAGTAATAAGGAAATCGCACGTATTGGAGCAGTCATCGAGACTGAACTCTTACTGTGTGTATGAACCCTTATGAGTTAGCCAAAATCGCACGCTGTAGACACACACAGTTGAGCTAACAACTCTCAGTGAGTTGTGAACCTCCTTTCATTTGCTTGCAAGGCTTTTCATACTTTCATTCGTTCATTAATGCATGCATTCATCATTTCGTTCCTCTTTTCATTATCTTCCACTTTACGTTACATCATACTTAATCATTTCATTCATTATCATTCAACGCAAAGCCACAGGAAGATAAACATACATAGACAGGAACATCAACAAGATCATGCAAATCATCATGCATATCGGCATGCATACATAACATAACATCATCATCATACATCATCATCATACATCATCATCTTCACTTCAAAAGTCAACTTACATAAACCCCCGGGAATCTTCCAAGTCAAAGCCAACTTTTACCCTTTTCTCCCGAGAATCAGATAATAAACTAAGTCCTTTCGGGCGCATGAACCCTATTTGGGCGTATGAACACCCCTCAGTCGCATAGCCTCCCAGGCGACTGAACACTTAGGCGAATGGACATCAGGCGAATGAACCCTATGCGGATGGACCTATGCGGATGAATACTATGGGCGAATGGACACCTATGCTTATGGGCTCTCAGTCGCATGGCTTTCATGCGTATGGCCTTCAGTCATATGACTTCAGGCGCATGGGCTTCAGTCGCATAACCTTCGTGCGTATGAACCTCAGTCGCATGGCCTCCAGGCACATGGACTTCAGTCGTATAACTTTCAATCGCACACCTTACAGGCGCATGAACTTCAGTCGTATGACTTCCATGCGTATGGACCTCACTCGCATGGCATTCGTGCGCATGGACCTTAGTCGCATGCCTTTCGGCCGTATGGCCTCCTGTCGCATGCCATTCGGTCGCCTAGCCCTAACTGATGCAAAATGCAGTTCATCCCGAACCCAAACTGCCATTTTCGGCCTCCAAGCTCTCCCAAACCTGTTCTAAGCTCAAATCAACCATCCTAAACCTTAGAAACACCTACCACAACATCATTCAAGCACACACAAGCCCGAAATCAAACCCCACTCGAGTCACACACAAACACATACACACGGGTTCAACACACACATTTCAAAAACGGGTTTTACTATGTGTTACAGCCCCAAATCAGTTGAAAACATGTAAAAGAGGGGTCCTAGAACTCACACAAACAACCCCGTCGAGTAGAGCTTCAATCCAACCCTCTACACCTCAACTTTTGTGCTCGAAACCAAGAAAACCGAAGCTCAAACCTTCTTTTCTCCTTGTCTTCTCTCTATGGCTGAATTTCTAAGTCTGGGGGAGGAGAGTGGGCTGCCCTCCCTCTTAATCTCCCACTCTTCCAACCTTCTCCCGTTTTGGCAAGTTTGGTCCCTCAACTTTGGACTTTATTTCTTTTCTTTCTTTTGTCGGCTTCAAAGAAAATAACCGGGTGTTACACCCGTATATTACCTTATTAAACTATGTTATCGGTTAAAATAGACTTTTTATTGACTTTTGTTTAAAAAATATCAAGGATTATCATGCTAAAGATTATGATATATTCAGGATTTTAATGAACTTCAATCAATTATTGTTTGACTAAACGTGTGATTTTTATCGTGTCTCTTAACGGGTCTTATCGTGTAACCTGTTTCTAAACAGGTTCATGTTCGTGTCTAGAAAGAAATGACACGATTAGTTATCGTGTCGTGTTAATTCGTGTTAGCACTTATCGTGTTCATGTCTTCATGTCGTATCTGATTTATTATGACAGCCCTAAATGTCTCTTTAGTTATAATAAAATACGATGTTCTATATTTATAAGAGTTATTATTCTAATGCTTTTAACGTATTCGTTTTAATTTATATCAACGATGTATCAAACACTTTACGTTTAGTAATAGAATTATGACGATCTGAAACTATCATCTAATATAATTTTATTGGTTTACATCTTATTTCTTTTGTATTTACTTTTTTCCCTATATATTTACTTGATAGATAAAAATTTCCTAATATAAAACAACGATCATACTGTGGTACATTGGTTGAACTTTTCTTCTTCCTTACATTATCATTTTATATTCTTATTAGCTATATAACATTTACCTACCATTCATCTACAATTTGAACCGGTCCGAGAAGCGAAAACATATATATATAAAGACCACAACACGTAACCTTACCCGAAAAGAGTGCAAGAACGCCTGCTAGGTTTAAACAATTATCTTGATAGTCAAAAAGACATATTTGTTTTCTTAAACATATCAAAGCAGCAAATTAAAGTCACACTTAATTGATACGTATTTTATTTCATCACAAAAGCTTAAACAACATAATATGATGTAAACAATGTTTCAGTTTGTTCCGCCTAGGAACATGCTTGTTCATTATTTAACATAACAAACACCGAAACTTATTGTGATTAAAATAAAAACATACAACACATTCACGTTTAGATTCAACAAAGGTTTGTTGTATCCGTGACCAGGCCACAATAGCTGAGGGTGGTGACGGGGATTTCAGCTACTTGAAGCGCTTGACACACACATGTCAAGCTTGTAGCTAGTGGATTCAAAACGCTTATGAGTGTTGACAGATAGTTGCAACACGTTGGGCTAGGTCCAGTGCTACATGGCTCTACACTCACAGAAACACACTGTCCCCGTGCTAGAGGAGCCGTGACCAATGCAATCACCAAGAACACACAAAACACAACTTTCTTCATATTTGTATGTTTTAGTTTGGATGACGAGCTTCATAATAACTCGCTATTTATAGCTTCATATTGCATATTTAATACATCCACTTGCTAATAAATTAGTTTTAAGAAAAGTCAAATTCGTTTTAATATAAATTGATAGTATATAAAAAAGGGTGGGGTACTAATAATAGCACCAAAGTTTAATTTATATATTTGATCTTTGCACCGCCTTGAGCATGATCTTATAAAATTTGATGGTCTATAAGGTGATTTGATGCATAGTTATGTGTTTATGATACATACTCACCAAAATTTTAATATCTTATTGTATTTTATCAGTAAAATAATTTATAATTTTAGAAGTTTGAAAAAATTCTCGTTTGATTTTTAAATTTGAATGTTATCGTGAACTATTAGATAAATATTTAGATATCTTGTCATTTGGGTATTTGGTTATTATTTTTATATTGAAAAAAAATAAAAAACGGTCGACAAATAAACAATCACCGGTGGTCACAAAAAGAAGCTGATCGTAAAACACCCTAATCGCAAAAAAGTCCCCCGCGTGAAATGGGATTGCATTTTTGCTGTAAATCGATTTGAAAGATGATTGTGAGAAAAAATGTGGTTGCAAATACCAGTTTCTAGTACGTGGTCAAACATCTTCACAAACATATAACACGCAACGCAACGTCATGATATGCAGATGCGCTTTCGATCAGGTAACTATGGAATTGATATATAAGTAACTGGATACAAATTAATTAAATTTATTAAGAAGTGTGGGCTTGAGAATTGTAAACTACTTGTTAGTATAAATGAATCTGAATTGATGGGTTCGAATGATCCTTCATTCATGGTTTTATATAGAGCACTGAAGGACGTATATATATGTAACTTAATAGATTTCTCTCAGGTAGAAATATAAAGGTAACATGTTATATATTAGCTAGGGGTAGAGCTATGCTTATTTTTTCTATTCTAGGTACTGTTGTTATCATTATTTGTCATTATTTAACATAACATCAAAAGTACAAAAAAGAAAATTTAGAGTCTATAACAATTGGTCTAATGGATATTACAAATGGGGTAAAGTGTGGTCCATATGAAGGCAATGTTGTGCAGTATGTTAATACTGTGACGATGATAACGAACCTTATTTTGAAGAAATCTATCAGACAAAATGAAAAAAGTCATGATGAACTATTAAATCATGATATGATTAAACGTCTTCAAGCCGATTTAATTGAACACAATGGGGACAATTATATACATGGAGTAATGAGAGTGAAAATATATGTAATTTTTTCTTGGAGCAATGCTTTTACATGTATTTTTTAATAATGTAATGTTCTTTTTGATTTATTAATAATGTGTAAATATTAATAAACCATAGCCCTAAATCTAACACTTACGTCCCTAGTAAGGCCGATCATCAAAATAGGAGCTAAAATGTGGTATCAGAATAAAATGTTTCCCCCATAATCTAACTACGATTTCAATTACAATACTAGTTTTATACTTTGCGCTGATAGTAACTAATTAGTGAATAAGGGTGGGGAAGTTATGTTTCCGACGCAACCAATTCTAGACTTCGATTAAGTTAATTTTTAGTATAGACTGATACCCGTGGTTCTTAACAAATCTTTACTTCAAAATAAATACAAACCTAGAGATGATGTTCAGTGCATTAAAACATAAGTTTGAGTAATAATTAACCGAATAAGCATATGTAGGGTAAGGTTATTTTGAAAACCATTCTTTTTTTTTGTGAGAACTTTAGGAACCAATATGAGCCACTCATTTTTTATCACATGCAAATCACATGTCATTTCCTCCCTTTTTTTAAAAACGTTCATAACTTTTTTTCACGACATCATTTTTCTAAAAAATTTCACCATAAAATTTAGTATTTTTTATCTTTCCAACGCCTAACATATTGATATACTTTTTTATAAAAAAATCATCCATCCGTAAATCTGGTTATACACATGTGTCATACTGGATTTACACATGCGTAAATCCGCTATTACACATGTGTAAATAGAATTTCGTAAAAAAACGAGAATTTTTTGTATTTTTTATAAATTTTTTTAATTTTTTTTATAAAAAGAGAAACTAGGGGAACATTTTTGTGTTTTTATTTTTTCTATTTTTATGTTATTTTTTATTTTATATTTTTTATGTGTTTGTTAATTATCATTTTGCCACTAAAAATTAGTGGCTGAGATTGGTTCCTAAAGTTCTCACAAAAAAAGTGAGTTACACATATGTATAAGATTTATAGGATTTATATATAGGGGAGGGTTCAAATGAGAACTCACTTTTTTGTGAAAACTCTAGAAACCAATCTCAGTCACTAGTTTTTAATGGTAAAATAATAATTAACAAACACATAATAAAAAAAATATAAAATAAAAAATAACATAAAAATAAAAAATAAAAACACAAAAATGTTCCCCTAGTTTCCCTCTTTCATAAAAAAATAAAAAAAAATTTATAAAAAATAAAAAAAAATCTCGTTTTTTTACGAAATTCGTTTTACACATGTGTAATACCGGATTTACATATGTGTAAATCCAGTATTACACATGTGTATAACTAGATTTACACATATGTAAACAACGGATGGACGATTTTTTTTAAAAAGTATATCTATATGGTAGGTGTTGGAAAGATAAAAAAATACTGAATTTTATGGTGAATTTTTTTTGAAAAATGATAACGTGAAAAAAAGTTATGAACGTTTAAAAAAAAAGGGGAAATGACATGTGATTTGCATGTGATAAAAAATGAGTAGCTCATGTTAGTTACTAGAGTTCTCATAAAAAAATGAGTTCTCATTTGAACCCTCCCCTATATATATATATATATATATATATATATATATATATATATATATATATATATATATATATATATATATATATATATATATATATATATATATATATATATAGGGTTTGGTTATTATAAGAACCCTTTAATTTTGTGAGAACCCTTTAACCCAATCCTAACCATTGATCAAAAAATGGATGGATAAGATCTTTTATTTTTTTTTTAAATAAAAAAGGGCATAAAGGTCATTTAACAAATCCATCAATATTCAGATTCAACAGGATCATGACAAGTGTCATCCTCCTATTTCTTTGTTTTATATTTAAAAACTTTACCCCCTTTTTATTTAAACACTCATAACTTTTTTATAAATTGTTATTATTCTTTAAAAATTACACCATTAAACTCCTCATATTTTTCTCTTTAATTCTACTATAGTATTGCAAAAAAAGTTTCACTTGTACGTACTTACATCATATTACAACGTTACACTGTTGTAAAATTCAGCAAAGCTATAACAAAAACAACAACTTACAATGTTAATTCCCATGTTATTTTGCAAACGACAATAGCTCATATAATATTGCACTACTATATCAAACTCTACACCAGATATTACACCACTCCAACTAAAAATAACATCCTCATAACGACAACCTAACAACCAAAGGACATTATATCATGTTATACTAATGTAATCTTTAGCAAAGTTGTAACAAAAAAACCCTTTATCACTGTTAAATACATGATATTACACCACTACGACTAAAAGTAGCATAATCATTACAACAACCAAACGACATTACATCAATATAAACCAATGTAAACTAATGTAAACCAATATTAACTAATGTAAAACGATCTGTAAACACAAACGAATCATTAACCAATGTAAATCAAACGTTTTTAAATGTAAACCATATGAAATTACACCATGTCCTAATGATTTAGCACTACATGTCCTAATGATTTAGCACTACATCTGGAACAAAACAACCCAAAATATTAACCAATGTAAATCAAACGTTTTTTAAATGTAAACCATACGCAATTACACCATGTCCTAATGATTTAGCACTACATCTGGAACAAAACAACCCAAAATATTAACCAATGTAAATAAAAAAAAAGTATTACTCGTACACAGTTACATCAAGTTACACTGTTATACTACTGTAACTTATAGCAAAACTGTCACGAAAACCAGACTGTAAACCAATGTAAACTATTGTAACCCAATGTAAACTAATGTAAACCAATCTATAACTTCGATGTAAAATGCTATACTACAGATTTTGTTAAAAAAAATTACTAGCACAACTAGTAATCAAATGCTACACAACTAGCATATGTTAAAAAAATATGCTACACCATTTTTTATGATCTGTAATCGAATCTTCGATTAGAATCAAGAACATCTTCACAACAACACCCACAAGAAAAACCAAGATCTAAATCAACATTAAAAGATCAAAGAAATCATACAATACAGAAACCACTAAAATTGATAATTCAAGTGAAAACATTAAGCAAGCAAACCATAAGAATCACAAAATAAATCAGATCTGATAGAACCCACCAACGGACCGTCGGTGACCCGATTTAGCCCCAAGAGAGACCCACCAACGGAGAATGTCAATGTCTTTTTGCAAGATCATTAGTCAGAAATGCAAACAATGGTTCAAAACGTGAGTAATTCATCATACAACTAAAAATTCAACTCTTACATTTTAACCACTATTTCTTCTCATAACTCCACCCTAAACTCACAAGTAATTCAAGAATCCAGCAACAAACACATATCACTCATAACAAATTCCATTTCATTAACATATCAGAGACCAACCAAGCTCAATAAAATGCAGTCAACAATTAGATCCAAAAACAAGAAACCCAACTAAACATCAATAAACATACCAAAAGCACAACATTTCCCAATTTGAATCTTCAAAATTGCCTATCAGCAGCCTCACCAGCAAACGACAGTTTAGGAGTTCACCCCAAAATCGAATACACGAAGGTGTAAACAACGCAAACAACCACAAACACAAAGATCGCATTGTGGCTCATCACCACAATCTTCCACCCAATCCTATCAACATCATTCTAAAACATACAGTTAAAAATTCTCTAGTTTTATAAATTTCAAGACATTTATGACATAAAAAGCATTAAAACATGATGCTATCCTGTAAGTACTCATCACTGTGTAAAAAAACCTTCATGAAACATTCCAATGAGATCAAAATCGTACTCAAAATTTGAAATCAAGGTATAAAAACTCACAAAAATACAGAAACAAAACATGAGTTCTATATCGATAAACCCCCTAGGGCTATCGATTTCAATAAAATTTAAAACCCCTAATCAATTTATACGCTTCAAAACGTCGATTCAGCCTACCATACAAATCAATGATCAATGGAGAGAAGAGCATCTACTCCTAGCAACTCATAACATTTCATTGATTTTAGAGCTTCTCGATGGTTCCCATTACGGTTACAGTTCTGCGAAACGAGGGAAGGTGCGAATCAGATATGTAACGAAGGGGATCAAAGTGGGAAGCCTTATAGCGAAGAGCATCTCCTCTTGTAACCACCGCCATCGTCTTGATTTATGCTAAAAAGAGATAGATAAGATGAAATGGGTGTATGTTTGAAGGTAGATCTAGAGGAAAGAAAGAGATAAAGATGAACAATGTGAGTGTCTGACATTTACAGAAAAAGCATAAAGTAAAAAGAAGACAAATTACATAAATACCCTTATTAGATCTTGGCCATTGATTTGGCATCTAGAATTTTTAATATAAAATCAAAGGCTAATAGAAGGGTTAAAGGGTTCTCACAAAAACTAAGGGTTCTCACATGAACCCAATCCTATATATATATATATATATATATATATATATATATATATATATATATATATATATATATGTATATATATATATATGTATATATATATATATATATATATATATATATATATATATATATATATATATATATATATTCTATTATTTTTTTTCATGTTTAATTTTAAAACCTTATCCATTACCCATAGGGTATATATGTATCAAGTCAGATACGTTTCAATGAAGCTTTCAGATCGATAACCGGGTGGGTTAAGTTGTGGCTTTTAATGGAGTTTAAATCAAGTTAATTCGAGCCACATGATTATATGCAATTGTTATTTTCTGAATTTAAACAAATTTAAAAATCTTGGTGAGCTAAGAGAATAAAATTCATTATGGTTCGGGTTGGATGGTCATACTATCACAGCAGAAGCACAAGATAATAAATATCATGTGGATACAAATTAATGAGGTGGACGCAAAAGATGAGGTTAATACTTATGTTCAAGATGCAATTTGCATAAGTCTAACTTTTATGGTATCTGGAAGTAGTTTGATGAGGTTAATACTTTTGTTCAAGATGCAAACATGATTAGTTGTCGTTTACTAATTAATAAAGGCTCCCTAATGGTTCTAACTAGGGAGATTATAGGATTGACAACTTATTATTGATAGATTTCTCTCTTGTAGAATATAAAGCTTACATATTATATATTAACTAGGGGTAGAGCTTTATTTTTTCTGTTCTAGGTTCTATTGTTATCTATTATTTGTCTTCATTATGCATAACATCACAAGTAAAAAAATATTAGCGTCTATTACAATTAGTCGAATGGATATTACAAATGTAGTAAAGTGCGCTCCATATGAAGACAATATTGTCATTTTATTCTCTAATTTAAAAAGTCAAAAGAAATATAACAAGAAGTCCAGATTAAACAATGAGATAGACGTTCCGGATAAATTGTCGATTGTTTAAGATATTATAAACGGAGCTGCACCCGAGTCGGCGTTCACACTTTGAGGAACATAATACAAACACAGGTGTTTCTTTTTGATGGAATACATCATGTGTGCAATGTGTCTGTGAAATTGTTAACATGCATGTCTGTTGCGTTTAAACGAAATATTGAAAAATCACATCAAGAATTATCGTGTTAATACGGTGTAATGTATGAGGGCATAATTCTATTTCATATGATTTTGGGAAGTGAATATCGTGCATTGTGTTAATACGGTGATAATGATAACAAGCCTTATATTGAAGAAATCTATCGTTGGAAAATGAAGAAAATCATCGTGAATTATGAAATTATGATACGAATAAACGTTTTTAAGGATTTAATTAATTGAACACATCGGGGACAATAGATTACATGGAGGAATGAAAATGAATCTTTTTGTAATTTTTTATTAGAGCAATGTTTTTAAACGTGTTTTCTTGATAATGTAATGTTATTTATGATTTTATTCATAACTAGGTTATAGGCCCGTGTATTCACGAGTTTGTATAATATAAATTATATAACTATATAATGTGTATTACACATGTTGAATCATTATATCCGTTCATAGTCCAGGTTGTTCAATATAATTACAAAAAGTTTTTAAATTGTCAACCTTAAAAAATCTAGTGAACAAAAATGAAAGTAATAAATGTAAACCAACAATATTATTTTCATACGAGTTGGTTTCTAGCAATCGTAACAGAATAAATATCAGAATTATCAAAACATATTCAAATAAAAAGATAACAAAGTTTTAAGAAACTAAATTAAGTTTTTATTAAAGTTATCAAGTAATAATACTATTACGAATAGCTAGAAATACACACTTTAATATGATGAATTTTTTTAAATGTAACTTGACTATACATTACTTAACGTAAACATGATTATAAATTAACATTATGCCGAAAAATAAAATTACATCAATTTTTCTAAAAAACTACAAAGTTGTACTTGAGCAGATTTGTATTTATATACACTGATATATCTTTTTATCAAATTCTATTAAACTTTTAATTATATGTTAACTACTATCTTTTCATTTTGATAGGTACTTTTGATGTTTTTAGTATATTATCCGATATCAAATTTTTTAAAACAAATAATAAAAACATTATTTTTAATAAATTGTTTGCTACATAAAATTATATATTTTATTTATACGTGAATCATTAGTAAGTTATCTGGGATAAATTTTTATGTTTTTTTGTAGTACCTAAAAATAGGTTAATTAATATGTAAGTGGTGAATTGAAACTTGTAAAGAAAAATAAAAACCAGATATTAATAATAAATCAATTATAACCAGGACTCATTCTACTAATAGAAAATTAAAAAATAAGAGTTTAGTTATTCATTTTAACATTGAATAAATTTTAGTCACTCATCTCCTGTTAAAGATACATGTTCATGTATTTGTTGTATTTAAAATTAATTAAAAATAATAAATTTCTAGTAATATATAATTAATATATATATAATAGAATAGGGTGTAATTGAAAAATAATGTAAGGTTCAGTTACAAAAAAGCACCTTACTCAAATTTGAAGGTCAAAGGATCCACATATGTAGGTAAAATTAGGTAAATTGATTTAGGCGGGAAAAACTTAATGAGATTGAAGGAGAGAGTGACACGTGTCTCATAGATGTAAAGGTTTATTAGTATTAGATGAGTGTTTTTGAATAAACCATAGTCCCCAATCTTGCACTTACGTTGCTCGTAAGGCCGGTCTTCAAAACAGGAGCTGAAATACAGTATGAAAGTAAAATGGTTCCCCCATAATGTGATTACGATTTTAATTACTATACTAGTTTTATACTTAGGATTGATAGTAACTAATTAGTCAATAAGGACACGGAAGTTATGTTACCGCAGCTAGCAATTTTAGACTTCGATTAGGTTAATGTTAGTATAGAATGATTCATGTGGTTCTTAACTCATCTTTGCTTTACAATAATTGCAAACATAGAGAAGATAGTCTATTTATTAAAAAATAAGTTTTGGTAATAAGTAACCGAATAATTATCTATAGATATATAGTTATGTCAGTTAATCAATTTAACAATTATAATCAACTAGGAATGTTCCCACGTGCGTTGCACGGGGAACTTCGCAATGTGATTGATATCTAAACATTGATACAAAAACAAACCATAATGACTGTCAAAGTTCCTGAAAAAGAACGGGTTTAGGGAAATAAAACTGACATCGCATTTTTATAATATATTGGTCGTTACGTATCGTTTCACCTACACACAAAAAAGAATACATTAGACATGCAGCGTTAAAGTTAAAAAAATTATTGGAAAAAAATTGAAATATAAGATAATGATATTCATTGAAATATAACAAATGACCATTTCCTTAATATTTTTAAAATACTTTTTTAATAAATTTTTTTAAAGAATTGGTAAACCTTTTTAATTTCCATGCTTATTTTCAAACTATTATTATGAAGAAAGGTTGCCAGCAAGTTGTGTCATATGTCTCATCATCTTCTTTCCTATTTAAACATTGTTGACCAAAATATAAACTAAAGATTTGATGGCTAAAATAAACTAACCAAATATTAGTGGCCAAAAAGTAAATAAAGAACTAACTACTGTAGCTATGAGTTTTATTTTATATAGATAGATAATGTGGATGGTTATTTTAATACCAAATGAGTGAAGGATAATTTGAGGGTTCATTAAATGTCTGGGTTTGTATTAATTTAAAGACTTAATATCATAAAAAAAAATCTATATCTATTGGTACTAAATAAATACGGGTACAGAGACACACAAATGTCATTAATATGTACTACTTACTAATTTGGTTTGTGCAATGGTGTTTGTACCTTGGGCATCAAGGCTTGTTTTTACAACTTTTCTATACATAATAGTATTGCACATCATGTTTACGGTGTTCTTCAAATAATAATAATGATCGTTTACTTTTACCTCAAAGATTTTCATTTGTATTAATGTAACTTCACAAATATATGATTTTTTTATTTTTGAACTCAAAAATTCATCTCTTGCAATTTCACCTTACAGATTTTTAATTTCGGTCAACCTTATTCCACTATAAATGTCATAGTTAGCAAAAAAAATTTTCTTTTTATGTTTCTTTCTAAATTCTAAAAGTTAACATGACACAATATGCATATGCGTTAACACTGTTTTGTTTCGTTCTAAATTTTGAGTTAAGACGAGGCAACGTGTGTTTGATTTAAATTTAAGTCTATTTCCTTTTTTACAGGTTCTCCACAATGCATGAGTTCTCGATCAACTTAGTTATACTTTTGTATATTCTATGTTTTTGTCTAATATCTTTAGATTAACACACCGCAACTTTGGTTTAGGGGTCGTCGGCAGCTATGAACAATTAAGGCCATTTGGCATGGTTTTACGCCTCGCCGCAAAGCGGGAGACTTAACTCTAGTTTTACTTCAATTTAAAACTCCTAACACAACTTATTAAGCATATGATACATGTGTAATATACAATAACTAGTATTTAGCCCCGGCGTTCGACGGCGGGGCGTAAAAACATGACAAGTAACATCAATGACACAACACCATCAACGACCACCAACATTGGAAAAATTCGTATTAAAAATGAAATAAAAACGAAAAAAATAAATTCAAACGGAAAGTAGGTATAAAAACATTAAAACACGTACGTGAAACGTACAACATTAAAAATAATAACTTAGTCGATCTTGACCCGCACGTTGTGAGATAGACGTTAAAAAGAACAAAATAGGCGTAACAACGTTTAACCAAACTCGCAACGCTTTTCTTATATTCACCCTTTTCTTCTTTGGCAAACTTCTTGATCAATTCAACTTGTCTTATAGTTAAATAAATTCTTGGACAAAAATCCTGAGAACCGGGTATTTGAAACATATATATATATATATATATATATATATATATATATATATATATATATATATATATATATATATATATATATATATATATATATATATATATATATATATATATATATAGGATAAGGCTTATGTGAAAACCCTTCTTTATTATAAGAACTTGGAATATTCTATTTGGAAGGCTAAGATGGGAGGAGGGTTATTTTAATCATTTTGACATTTGTACTTTTCTGATCAACTTTTCACTTTATCATATTAATTTTTTTTTTCATTTTACATATTTTCATTTCACACCATGGATTTCAAACTCTAGATCTATCTCCCCACCACCATTGATACTTCAAGTCACCTTCTTTCACCACCTACCATCACAATTTCACCTACCATCACCAACGATTCCAACTCCCAGCACCACAACCATGACACCACCACCGTCGCCGCTAATTCTGATTCACACAACCCCAAGACACCACCTCCACCACCACTATTATTGATTCCATTCCATCGTTTTCTCTCTAACATCGACTTTTTCCGGATCCACTTCTTGACCTTGATCTTCAAGAATGCAAACCCAGGTAGTATTCTCTTTTGTTCTTGTGGGTTTTGATTTGGGGATTTCTTGAAATCTTTTCTTAAAAGCTATGTAGCCCACTTGAATCTTGTTAGTAGCTTTTAGGGTTTTAATTTTATGAAAAAAATAAGCTTTCTTTACATAGTGTTGTTCATTATTTATTCCCCATCAATTTTTGATTTTTGTCTATATTTTAATGAAAAAGAAATTGTTCATAGATGCGAAAACAAGAACCTTGGAGTGTGGTATGTTTTGAATTTAGATTTTGATTATGAACCAAAAATAAAAGAACAAGGGTAACTGGTGCTTTTTTAAAAGAAACTAACAATCTCGTTTAAGATTTCAAGCCTCTTTACAGAGTAGTAGAAGATACACAAGAGAAATGTTGAGAACTTTTTAAAACCCTCCTTTGTCGTCATATTTCCCGAACCATTCACTTAACCGCCCACCACCACGACCTATTCGATCAAACCCGCCATGCAAACAGCCTATCTTCCGATGAGCTCGAACTGGGTATTTGAAGATCAGTTACTAATAGTAATAATCCCTAGATAAGAGTTTAAAACACTCATTTGAGAAAAACAACATGATGGAGAAGAGTGCAACCAGACAACCTCTTCTCCGACAGCTCTACGGTGGTTGTCCGTCCATCACGGAACTACAACTTCCCTATCAATTCTCCCTTCAATTTCACTAACAAAATTTCAGATTTTACCAACAAAATGCATCAATTTTGCCAAGATTATCAGTGACGGGCAGCGAATAGGATGTGTAACGCCCCGAATAATGTCAAAGCGAGCCAAATATTAATAATGGGCTTAGACGAGATCATTTAATGGAAATAAGATGGATATGGGTTATAGACCGAGTTAACTCTTCGGGATATGTGTTGGCGAGTTTAAGGTTCCGGGAACACCCGATATATATAAACGGATCAGCTTGAGTAGCTCTCATTTGCAACTCAACACTCTAGTTCTAGAGAGAGAGTAGAGAGAGAAAGTAGAGAGAGTTGAAGATTTAAGGCTCGGATAATCCCGGGATTGAAGATCAGTGTTCGTGGGCATCGAAACAACAAGAAAACACCAGGAATCCAGGTAAGAAACATCATTCAATCGTTGCTTTTGATGTAAACCCGGATTCTAGGGTTTGGGTTTTTAAAAAAGTGGCAAAGATTCGCCCAAAACTCACGTTTTTGTGTAAGAAAACATGTAAGAAGCTTAGATAAAGCTTATTGGGTGAAAAACCAAGGTTTTGGGTGTAAAAGGTTGAAGTTTTGGGTCAAAAATGGGGTGGTTCGTAATTTTCAGCCCGTTTTGCGAAATTGGAGTTCATCCAGCGAAATTAGGTATTCATCCAGCGAAACTATGGATCTTCCTGCGAAACTATAGTTTCGCAGGTAGTTTCGCAAACATGGTTTTCCAACGAAAGTTGGGCGAAACTGGCAGCGAAGATGCCAGCGAAACTGCCAGCGAAGATGCCAGCGAAACTGCTAGTGAAACTAGCAGCGAAACTGTTGGCGAATCTGGCTGAGAAATTGCTGATCTTGCAGCGAAATTAGCAGCGAATTTAGGCAGAAATTAATCCCTTTAAGTGTCAGCTTATCTGCAGGCTGTGTAGAGTGATTCTAGCCTTGTAAGCTTAGTTTTGAAGTTGGTCTCGGTATCCAGGTGAGTTCTAGATCCCCTATTTATAAGTTTTTCCATGTTTTGGGGCTATTATGCATACTAAATTTACGTTTTTAAATGACCAAGATTTTAAGGGGTTTTAACAGGAAGAACGATTTTTCTATAAGTAAATGTGCTATATAAATCCTTAAATATAAAAGGCTAGGGGCCGCTGCCCCTTGGACCCCACTAGGGGCCGCTGCCCCTAGGACCCCGCTGTCAGGGGCTGCCGCCCCCGAACCCCCGCTGTCCCGCGGCGGTTCGGTTATGTCTTATGATGATTTTACTTGGCATGATGTGTACTTAATAAGTTAAGTATTATATATATTAAAGAGAAAGATGATATTAATGAAAAGCGAAACTTAATGAATGTTACCCCCGGGCCCGTTTAATGATGTAAAGTCTTGCAAGCACTATGATAGACTTCACTTATGTGAGTCTGATGTATGATGATGGATCTGTATTCATGAGCGGGCTATGTGCCTTGCAGTGTGGATCAACTGTCGGGGGTTAGCTACCGTTTCATGTGTACCGACAGGGATTGACATTTGTTGTCGATCAACATGGAGCTTTTGCTTTGTGCAATCTCATTTATGATGAAAGTGAAAGATAATGAAAGAATGAAAGATAATGAACATGCTTATTATGATGCAAGTAATGTTATATTCTATGTTGTATGCATGGTCATTATACGATGGATAAAGTTTATATTTTCTTATAATATTTAAAACTAGAACTCACTCAGCGAAGCTGACTTTTATGCATAATAGTTGGCAGGTAAACGCTGATGCTGAGGATGGCACATGGAGCTACTTGGGGAGCTACGGATGGCATTCCTATTTATGAAATATTTATTGTAATTTAAGAACAATTAGCATGTTTTGTTTGTAATTAAAGGACAAAAGTATGAGTACAATATGGTTTCTAAGTTTTAAATGAATGTCTAATTATTTCCGCTGCAATGTTTTATTTTTAAACTGATTTTATGCTATGATTAACCAACTGTGAGGCTACTCGGGAACGGGGCCTTACAGGATGCTTCCATGCCTACTGGCAAACAATGTTTGATTTTAGGTATTGATCGGAGTTGTTTTTTGCTAGCTTGTGTCGGAAGTTGGAAGTAGCGGTGGCGATGTTAGGGAAGTTTCTATGCAAAGTCAGGCGGTTTGAAAGCCCACCAGCCGCGATGGTTGGTCATGTGGCGACATCTAAAGGTGGTTTCCGGACAAATTCAACAGATGAGAGACATGATGGTTCCAGCAAATAGAAGAATAGAGAAAGAGGAACAATGTGTTAGATCTATGCAATGGCGGAGGTTGGACACTCCCATAGGGGGCAGTGGCGAAATTTATTTTTTTAGGGGGTGCGAACTCGAGTTTTATATAAAAATTTACATTACCGGACCATAAATTTACACAACCGGACTAAAGTTTAACACTACCATAAATTTACACAACCGAAATTTATTTGTTTAGTTCCCTACATTTAATATTATCCTAATTATAATGCTTTAAATAAATATTTACTATCTATATTGTATAGCTACTTACTATTTGAATGAAATATTATCTTATTAAATTCTTAATTTAAAACTATTAAATATTTTTTTATATTTATAATAATAATAAATAATATTCTATAGTGGCATTTTGGGTATTTAATAATTTTAGTATTATTGACTAAGTTTTTTAGTTAATGACATATTTTTAATATGTTTCATAAAATAATTACAAATATAATAATTGTTATCATAGTAATAATAGTATTTATAATAATAATAATACTTGGGTATCTAATAATTTTAGTATTTATAACTGTTGTTGTTAGCTATTCACATATTAATTAAGATAACTCAAAAATTTATTACAAAACTGAAAAATATAATGATAATAATAATAATAACAATCGTAATAATGCTAATAAATATTATCACTAGAATTTTATAATAATAATATAATAATGATAATGATAATATTTTATAAATTCTTTTTGTATTTTTATAACCAAACAATTCATTATATTAAGTATTTATCTTATTTAAATATTTTCGTACTTATATTAATAATAACAATTTCAAGGTTCACTTAGGTATATAATAATTTTGGTATTTATTACTAAGTTTATTACTAAATAACATCTACTTAATATAAATAATTATCTATACTATTATATAAAGGATTTGAAAAGAATAAAATTATAATTTTGCTTAAAGGGTAAGCCACCTAGAACAACTTTATAAACACTATTTACAAATGTTTTATGCTATAGTTCTTAAATTGCTCTCACTAAATAAGCTTGATTTTATTAATATATTGTTTAATGCATATTAGATTATTTAATTCATTTAATACTTTAAATTAATATTTAAATTTAAATATACTATTTATACATTTATAACTAAATATATTAAAATTAAGTATTATCTTATTTAAATACATAAGTATAATTAATAATAATAATAATAATAAAAATAATAATAATAATAATAATAATAATAATAATAATAATAATAATAATAATAATAATAATAATAATAATAATAATAATAATAATAATAATAATACCCAAATATAATCAACATTTAAAACAAGTCGGGATAAATTGCGCTTTCCAAAAGAGACCCAGTGACACCCGTCGTATTGCGTAGGTCAACTCATTAGTAGTAATAATAAATATAATCATACTAATAATATTGTTACTAATAATTAATATTATTTTAAGGTTAAAAATAATAACCATAGCAATTTGTTATACTATGAATTAAAATTAAATAGTGTGTTTTTCTCTTATTATTGCATTGTAACAATTTTATAGTAATGTCTCTAAGGCTGACAATTTCTGACACGGACTTGTTAACACGTAACAACACGACACAAAATTAACAGGTTTCGTGTTTGAGCTTAACAAGTTTCGTGTCATTAATAGGTCGACACGTTAATGGCATAATAAAAATCCTGTCTTAAGAGATCAAACACCTCTTAATCTGTTAACGCGCATGTTAAGACCTGTTTATATTTTTAGCTTATTAAAATAGTTAATATATATTATCCATTGCCCAACCGCTTCAATCGAATACGACTATCATAGTACCATCGACAGAGTCTCTAGCCTCCACTTGAGACCTCTTTGTATATATATATATATATATATATATATATATATATATATATAGATATATATATATATATATATATATATATATATAGAGATATAGATATGTATAGAGATATATATATGTATATATATCTAGATATCTATATATATATATAGATCTATATATATATATATCTCTCTATATATATAGATATATATATATCTATATATATATGTATATATATATATCTATGTATATATATATATATATATATGTATATATATATATATATATATATATATATATATATATATATATATATATATATATATATAGGGAATGGATCAAATGAGAACTCCCTTTTTTTGTGAGAACTCTAGGAACCAATGTGAACCACTAGTTTTCAATGGCAAATTTGTAATTAACAACAACATAATCAAAAAAATCATAAAATAAAAAATAATAAAAAAATAAAAAAAGTAAAAACATAGAAGTGTTTCTCTCGTTTCCCTCTACCATTAAAAAAAATAAAAAAAATTATAAAAAATAAAAAAAAATCTCGTTTTTTTTACGAACGTCATTTTACACATATGTAATTCTTGGAATTACACATGTGTAAAACAGAATTTACACATATGTAATGACTAATTTACACATGTGTAAATGACGGGTGGACGAATTTTTTTGAAAAAATATATCAATATGGTAGGCGTTGGAAAGATAAAAAATAACGAAATTAATGGTGAAATTTTTATGAAAAAATAATGTCATGAAAAAAAGTTATGAACGTTTTAAAAAAAGGTGGAAGTGGCATGTGACTTGCATGTGACTAAAATGTGTGGTTGATATTGGTTCCTAGAGTTCTCACTAAAAAGGGTAGTTCTCAAGATAACCCTACCCTATATATATATATATATATATATATATATATATATATATATATATATATATATATACAAAGAGGTCTCAAGTGGAGGCTAGAGACTCGGTCGATGGTACTATGATAGTCGTATTCGATTGAAGCGGTTGGGCAATGGATAAGGTTTTAAAATTAAACATGAAAAATATAATAGAATATATCATATATATATATATATATATATATATATATATATATATATATATATATATATATATATATATATATATATATATATATATATATGATATATTCTATTATATTTTTCATGTTTAATTTTAAAACCTTATCCATTGCCCAACCGCTTCAATCGAATACGACTATCATAGTACCATCGACCGAGTCTCTAGCCTCCACTTGAGACCTCTTTGTACCTCATATATTACCTTATTAAACTATGTTATCGGTTAAAATACACTTTTTATTGACTTTTGTTTAAAAAATGTCAAGGATTATCATGCTAAAGATTATGGTATATTCAGGATTTTAATGGACTTCAATCAATTATTGTTTGACTAAACGTGTGATTTTTATCGTGTCTATTAACGGTTCTTATCGTGTAACCTGTTTCTAAACAGGATCATGTTCGTGTCCAAAAAAAATGACACGATTAGTTATCGTGTCGTGTTCGTGTTAGCATTTATCATGTTCATGTCTTATCGTGTCGTATCTGATTTGTTATGCCAGCCGTAAATGTCTCTTAGTTATAATAAAATACGATGTTCTATATTTATAAGAGTTATTATTCTAATGCTTTTAAAGTATTCGTTTTAATTTATATCAACGACGTATCAAACACTTTACGTTTAGTAATAGAGTTATGACGATCTGAAACTATAATCTAATATAATTTTATTGGTTTACATCTTATTTCTTTTGTATTTACTTTTTTTCCCTATATATTTACTTGATAGTTAAAAATTTCCTAATATAAAACAACGATCATACTGTGATACATTGGTTGAACTTTTCTTCTTCCTTACATTATCATTGTATATTCTTATTAGCTATATAACATTTACCTACAATTCATCTACAATTTGAACCGGTCCGAGAAGCGAAAACATATAAATATAAAAACCACAACGCGTGACCTTACCCGAGAAGAGCACAAGAAAGCCTGCTAGATTTAAACAATTATCTGGATAGTCAAAAAAACATATTTGTTTTCTTAAACATATCAAAACAGCAAAAATTAAAGTCACACTTAATTGATACACATTTTATTTTATCACAAAGCTTAAACAACATAATATGAGGTAAACAATGTTTCAGTTTGTTCCGCCTAGGAACATGCTTGTTCATTATTTAACATAACAAACACCGAAACTTATTGTGATTAAAATAAAAACATACAACACATTCACGTTTAGATTCAACAAAGGTTTGTTGTATCCGTGACCAACCCACAATAGCTGAGGGTAGTGACAGGGAGTTCGGCTGCTTGAAGCGCTTGACACACGCATGTCAAGCTAGTAGCTAGTGGATTCAAAACGCTTGTGAGTGACGCAAGATAGTTGCAACACGTTGGACTAGGTCCGCTGCTACATGGCTCTACACTCACGGAAACACATTGTCCCCGTGCTAGAGGAGCCGTGACCAGTGCAATGACGATGAACACACAAAACACAACTTGCTTCATCATTGTATGTTTTTGGTTATTGGATACTCAGCTTCAAAACATACTACTCACTATTTATAGCTTCATTATCCAAGTTAATATATCCACTTGCTAATTTTTTAGTTACAAAAAGGTCAACTTCATTTTAATATAATATATAACAAAGTTAGAAAAACTATCAAAGCACATAAGTTGAGTTTATATATATATTCTATGCACCGGCCATGAGTATAATCTCATAAATTTTGATGGTTTATAATGTGATTTGGTGTATAATTATGTGTTTGTTATACAAGCATAAACTAAGATACTTTATTTTTATTGATAAAATTAGTTTTGGTTTGAATATGAACTTTAAATCTTATTGTCTCAAAAATTCATCCACAAAATTCATCCGTCGAAATGGGATTGCCCACACAGGTTTTTGCCATAAATAAGGTTGGAAATACGATTTGCAATGGAATTTACAATTGTAAATTAAGTAAATGATTCTGATTTTAATTGGCTTAGATGATCCCTCAGGTTATGTAGTTTTTGATGATTTTAATGCCATTAGAGTTGCTTCCATGAGGTTGGGTACTAGTTTTTCTTATTTGACGGTTACACACTTTAAGTTTTCTTATTCGATCTTTACATTTTCTTATACTATTATAACAAGCTTTCTTTTGAAGAAATTTATGATAACAAGACTGAAGAAGGTTGTCGAGAAATATGTAACTAGGATATGTGTAACAACTTTCAAGCTAACTAAGTTTTCTTATTCGATCTCTACATTTTCTTATACTATTTGAGTAATGTTATACTGATGTAATTTTTTATGATAACGTAATGTTCTTTATGAAGTATTTAAATAATGTGTATATATTTATCTAAAATCTGTAGTCTCTAATCCAACGCATACACCCCTTTTATTTCTTGTTTACTAAAACCAAATGTCAAAATAGGAATTGGATGGCAGTTTCAAAATAGAAAGTGTCCGCGAGGATGTAATTACGATTTGAGGTACAGTACTAGTAAATACCGCGCGTGTTCATAGTAATTAGTCGAAAAGAGCGGTAAAAAATAAATCAATATAAGAAAACTAAGATATTTGATTGTATAATTTTATAAAATTTGATGGTGTATAAGATGATAATGCATAATTATGTGTTTATGATACAAGCTTTTGCCAAAAGTTTGATATTTTTTTTGTATTATATCAGTAATATATATAATTTATGAGCTTGAGAATATTCTGGTTTTATTTTAAATTTTGAATGTTATCATGAACTATTAAATAAATATTGAACGGTGAAATGATAAAAAAACATAATGTATGTGTGTAGCATTCTATATAATATGATTTTAGAAAACTGTAACACCCGGTTATTTATTTAATTTGAAGTCGACGAATGAAGAAAAAGAAATAAAGTCCAAAGTCGGGGGACCAAACTTGCCAAAACGCGAGAAAGTTTGGATGAATGGGGAATAAGAGGGGAGGGCAGCCCACACCCTCCCCCACACCCCCAAAATTCTGCAAAAGAGAGAGGAGAAGAGAGAAAAGGGAGAAAAGAAGAGAAAGAGGTTGGTTCGGGTAGATTATAGCTCGAAAATCGTCGTGTAGCGAGTCCAATCGAAACTCTACTTCTCAGTGTTGTTTGTGTTAGTTCTAGGACCCCTCTTTTACTTGTTTTCAATCAATTTTGGGGCTGGAAAGCATAGAAAACCCGTTTTTGTATGTGTGTGTTTGACCCATTTGGGTGTGTTGCGTGCGATGCGTTTGGAGTTTGTTTCCGGGCTTGTGTGTGCTTTTATGGTGTTGTGGTATGCATTCCTAAGGTTTAGGATGGTTGATTTAGGCTTAGAATGGGTTTAGATGAGCTTGGAGGCCGAAAATGGTAGATTGGGTTCGGAATGAACTCCCTTCTACATCAGCTAGGGCTAGGCGACCGACTGGAGGCCATACGGCCGACTGAGGTGCGATTGAGGTTCATTCGCACGATTGAGGTTCATTCGCACGATTGAGGGTTCATTCGTATGATTAAGGATTCATTCGTACGATTGGGGTCCAGTCGCATGGGGAGTCATGCGACTGAGGGCCCAGTCGCGTAGGTGCTTAGTCGCATTAGTTTCAAATCGCATGGGACTCATTCGCATTGAGTCCATTCGCATGAGGTCAGTCGCATAGGTGCTCATTCGCATTAATTCTATCCGCATGAGGTCCATACGCACGACTGGGTCTCCATTCGTATAGATGTTCATCCGCATGAGTCCAATCGCATGAAGTTCATTCGCCTGGAGGCCATGCGACTGAAGGGTGTCCATAGGCCCAAGTAGGGCTGTTGTACCGGGGAAATGTGTAGTTTAATTACTGACATTCGGGGGAAAGTGCAGATGTAAGTTTTGACATGGAAATTCCCGTAAGTTCATGTAAGATGACTGTTGAGGCCTTAGAGGGTATGTTGGGTATGATGTGACGGAATGGGAATGGGATGCCAATCTGAGTAGCTGCGTGCCATCGGGTATTTTCTTAATGATAACCGGTATTATGTGCGCATGTTATGTGGTTTATGTGTTGTATGTAGATTTAGATACTGATGTAGTCAGGATAGGTAATGCTCGGGGTATGAAGAGTAAAGTAAGTGGCTAATCACAACTAGCCACTGTAATTAGGGACTTACTATACTTGACGTAAACTGAGCTGTTCCCTTGAATGACTGTGTTGTTGTTTGAATCTTTCAGTGTGTTTAGAGAATGGCCGGTGGTAGATCTTCTAAAGCTTCTAGGGGTGGAGGCCGTGATGGGCCTGGTGCTGAACCGCGACCTAAAAGAGGAAGACCTAGAGTTGAAAGGGTGGTTCCTGAAGAACCTGAGACCCCTCATCCGGAGGCTGGGGATGAAAGTGCTAACTTGAGTGCTTTGGTAAAGGAGGTTGTTGTTGAAGAAGTGCATCAGGTCATGCAAACAATCTTACCGTCTGTGGTGACCGAAGTTATCAAGGCAGTAAAGGAAGGAGAAAGAAAGGAGAGAAGCAGGGCCTCGGGGGGACGGGAGCAACCGAAGCCTAAAACGATTTTCTCTGATAATGAGGAAGAGGAAGAAGAAGAGCCTGCGCCGGAGGCGGCACGAGGCTGTAACTATGGGGCGTTGATGAGATGCAAGCCCCCTAATTTCGATGGTAACGGCACTGCTGCTGCTGCTCACTGGTGGGTGAGGGAAATGGAGGTTGTTCTTGATATCAGCGAGTGTCGGGAGGACCAGAAAGTGAAGTTTGCTACCCACTCGTTTGTGGACTCAGCTTTATGCTGGTGGGACAATATTGTCTAAGCTGAGGGTAGTCGGGAAATCAGGAGAATGAGATGGCCCGAACTGAAGAAGTTGGTGATTGAGGAGTTCTGTCCTCATAGAGAAATGGATAAAGTCGAGAGAGAGTTCCTGCATCTGGAGGCGGGGACCATGACACACCAGCAGTACACTACAAAGTTCAACGAGATGGCACGTCTGGCGTCGGATCAGGTGACACCTCTGTCTCGAAAGATCAAGAGGTATATTCAGGGCTTGCCGGCAGATATTCGCAGGCACATGATCGCCGCCCGACCTAGCACGTTTAGGTCGGCGGTGGATTTAGCAGGGAGATTGTATGATGAGAGGGCTGTGGTGGTGGTGGCTGAAGGTTGCAGGAAGGGTGGAGGTGATCGAAAGTGGCAGGGGAAGAGGTTTGGTCGGGGTGATGCCTCGACGGGTAAGAAGAAGGCACGGGTGGACGACCCCCGTGTGGTCACATCGGGGGCAGGTATGAAGAAGTGCGGTAGGTGTGGGAGAGAGCATAGTAGGGAGTGTAGGTTTGGGTCGAAATTGTGCTTTAAATGTGGGAAGGCGGGGCACATGGCAAGGGACTGTCGTACAGTCCGGTGCTTTAACTGTGGTGAAGAGGGTCACGTAAGTAAGGATTGTAAGAAGACGAGGGTTGAGGGTTCCGGGGCGAAGAAGACGGGAGGTGAAGGATCGAGGGTGAGCGCTAGGGCATTCACTATGACACAAGAGGAAGCTAGGACGGACCCTGATGTTGTATCCGGTACGTTTCTAGTGAACCAAACTTTAGCTTCTGTGTTATTTGATTCTGGTGCTAGTAAAAGTTGTATTTCTGCTGCTTTCTGTGCTAAGCTGCCTGGTAGTAGCAGCCGTGTCGATGCGCCCTTTGATGTAGAAACTGCCATAGGTAAGTCTACCAGGATTTTTGAGATGATAGAGAACTGCGATGTGGAGCTAGAGGGTCATAAGTTTCCTGTTAGATTTTTTGTGATGACCATAGGTGGTTTCGATTTGGTTCTTGGGATGGATTAGTTAGCGGACTACGAGGCGAACATTGTGTGTCGCAAGAAGATGATTCGGTTGACAGCGCCTGACGGGAGTTCGGTGACGGTTTATGGTGATCGGGTCACGACGATTCCGAAAGTAATTTCGATGCCGGTGGTGGGAAAGTGTATGAGGCGTGGATGTAGTGCCTACTTGGCCTATGTAAAGGATGTGGATACGCCAACACCACAACTAGTCGATGTATCGGTTGTGTGTTACTTTCCAGACATGTTCCCAGAAGACTTACCAGGAATGCCACCTAACAGAGAGATCGAGTTTCAGATTGATCTGATACCGGGTTCCCAACCTGTTGCCAAGGCACCGTATCGGTTGGCTCCGACGGAGATGAAAGAGTTGATGGAGCAGTTGCAAGAGCTGCTTGATAAGGGGTTCATTAGACCGAGTACCTCTCCTTGGGGTGCTCCGGTATTGTGCGTGAAGAAGAAAGACGGTAGTATGAGGATGTGTATTGACTACCGTGAGCTGAATAAGTTGACGATAAAGAACCAATACCCCTTACCGAGAATCGATGATTTGTTTGATCAACTTCAAGGTGCCAGTTGGTGTTCAAGGATAGATCTTCGATCGGGCTACCATCAGTTGAAGGTGAAAGAGCAGGATATCCCTAAAACAGCTTTCCGCACGAGATATGGTCACTACGAGTTTCTCGTAATGTCTTTTGGTCTGACCAATGCGCCAGCTGCTTTTATGGATCTGATGAATCGAGTGTGTCGGCCGATGTTGGATAAATCAGTGATTGTGTTTATTGATGATATTCCGATTTATTCAAAGAGCGAAATCGAGCACGCCGGTCACATTCGGGAGGTTTTGGAGACGCTGAGAAGGGAGAAGCTGTACACCAAGTTCTCTAAGTGCGCGTTCTGGTTGCGCGAAGTTCAGTTCTTGGGTCATGTGGTGAATCCTGATAGGATTATGGTGGACCCGGCAAAGGTGGAGGCGGTTATGCAATGGAATTCACCAAAGACGCCATCCGAGATTCGTAGCTTCTTGGGTTTGGCGGGCTACTACAGAAGATTCATCCAAGACTTTTCTAAGATCGCTTCTCCATTAACTAAGTTGACCCGAAAATATGTGAAGTTTGTATGGGGTCAGGCTCAAGAGAAGGCGTTCGAAGAATTGAAGACGAGGTTGACTAAGCTCCTGTTCTGTCATTACCCGATGGAAGTGAAGATCTGGTGGTTTATTCTGATTCTTCTTATTCGGGCTTAGGGTGCGTGTTGATGTAGAGGGGAAAGGTTATAGCCTATGCATCCCGACAGTTGAAGGTTCATGAGGTCAATTATCCCACTCATGACTTGAAGCTAGCAGCCGTGGTCTTTGCGTTAAAGATTTGGAGGCACTATCTATACGGTACAAAGTGCACCATATTCACTGACCACAAAAGCTTGAAGTACTTCTTTGGGCAGAAGGACCTGAACATGAGGCAGAGAAGATGGTTGGAGCTTATAAAAGACTATGATTGCAAGATCCATTACCATCCGGGCAAAGCCAATGTGGTGGCGGATGCCCTTAGCCGAAAGGAGAGACCCGAGCCGATTCGGGTGAAAGCATACCAGTTGATCATGACCTCGGATGTGATGAAGCAAGTCAAAGTTTCAAGATGAGGCATTGAAGGAAGATCATCTTAACTCTGAAAGAATGAGAGGTCTAGTCACGGAGTTGGGTGAAAACACACTTGGTGTTAGAACCCGATTTGGACGAATGTGGATTCCTCGCTTTGGGGATCTACGGGTGAAGATTATGGATGAAGCTCACAAGACCCGATACTCTATTCATCCCGGTGCCACAAAGATGTACCAAGACATGAAGAAAGATTATTGGTGGCCGGGTATGAAGCGTGATGTGGTGGAGTATGTAAGTAAATGCCTCACTTGTCTACAGGTGAAGGCTGAGCATCAGAAGCCGTACGGGAAGATCCAACCTTTGGATATACTGGAATGGAAGTGGGAGCACATCACCATGGATTTCATCACGAAGCTGCCGCGTACCCCGAAAGGGTATGATGCTATATGGGTGATTGTTGACCGCTTGACGAAGAGTGCTCACTTCCTACCGATCCATGAGACATATTCATTTGAGAGGTTAGCTGATCTGTTCATCAAGGAAATTGTAACTCGTCATGGTGTGCCGGTGTCTATTGTGTCCGATCGTGACACCCGGTTTACCTCTAAATTCTGGAAGAAATTCCACGACGCCATGAGGATGAGGTTACATATTAGCATGACTTATCATCCCAGACTGATGGTCAGTCAGAAAGGACCGTTCAGACATTGGAGGACATGCTTCGGGCATATGTGATTGATTTTGGGGGAAGTTGGGATGACCACTTACCGTTAGCTGAATTCTCGTACAACAACAGTTATCATGCCAGCATTGGTATGCCCCCATATGAGATGCTATACAGCAGGAGATGCAGAACACCCGTCTGTTGGGGTGATATTGGTCAGAAGGAGTTAGGGAGCATCGAGGTGATCGAGGCTACGACTGAGAAGCTTGAAAGGATCAAAGCCTTCATGAAGGCAGCCAAAGATAGACAGAAGTCGTATGCTGATAAACGACGCAGACTGATTGAATTGCAGGTGGGTGACCGTGTTATGTTGAAGGTCTCACCTTGGAAGGGTATCATTCGTTTTCGAAGCGGGGCAAGTTGAGCCCGAGGTACATAGGCCCTTTCCGAATCATGGCTCGAGTAGGAGAGGTGGCCTATAGACTGGAGTTACTAGATGAGTTAAGTGAATTCACCCGACATTCCATGTATCTCATCTAAGGAAGTGCTTGGCAGATGAAGATATGATTGTTCCACTGGAAGATATCGAAGTAGACGAAGGGCTCAATTATATGGAGCAACCAGTGGGAATCATCGATCGAAAAAAGAAGAGGCTGAGTAATAAAACAGTGGAAGCACATGAAAGGATCCGAGTCGACGTGGGAGACTGAAGAAGAGATGAGGCAACATTATACACGTTTGTTCGGGGAATAACAGGTTTTGGGGACGAAACCTATTTAAGGGGGGGTGGACTTGTAACACCCGGTTATTTATTTATTTTGAAGTCGACGAATGAAGAAAAAGAAATAAAGTCCAAAGTCGGGGGGGACCAAACTTGCCAAAACGCGAGAAAGTTTGGATGAATGGGGAATAAAAGGGAAGGGCAGCCCACACCCTCCCCCACACCCCCAAAATTCTGCAAAAGAGAGATGAGAAGAGAGAAAAGGGAGAAAAGAAGAGAAAGAGGTTGGTTCGGGTAGATTAAAGCTCAAAAATCGTCGTGTAGCGAGTCCAATCGAAACTCTACTTCTCGGTGTTGTTTGTGTGAGTTCTAGGACCCCTCTTTTACTTGTTTTCAAACGATTTTAGGGCTGGAAAGCATAGAAAACCCGTTTTTGTATGTGTGTGTGTTTGACGCATTTGGGTGTGTTGCGCGCGATGCGTTTGGAGTTTGTTTCCGGGCTTGTGTGTGCTTGTATGGTGTTGTGGTATGCATTCCTAAGGTTTAGGATGGTTGATTTAGGCTTAGAATGGGTTTGGGTGAGCTTGGAGGCCGAAAATGGCAGATTAGGTTCGGGATGAACTCCTTTCTGCATCAGCTAGGGCTAGGCGACCGACTGGAGGCCATACGGCCGACTGAGGGGCGATTGAGGTTCATTCGCACGATTGAGGTTCATTCGCACGATTGAGGGTTCATTCACATGATTAAGGATTCATTCGTATGATTGGGGTCCAGTCGCATGGGGAGTCATGCGACTGAGGGCCCAGTCGCATAGGTGCTTAGTCGCATTAGTTTCAAATCGCATGGGACTCATTCGCATTGAGTCCATTCGCATGAGGTCAGTCGCATAGGTGCTCATTCGCATTAATTCCATCCGCATGAGGTCCATACGCATGACTGGGTGTCCATTCGTATAGATGTTCATCCGCATGAGTCCAATCACATGAAGTTCAGTCACCTGGAGGCCATGCGACTGAAGGGTGTCCATATGCCCAAGTAGGGCTGTTGTACCCGGGGAAATGTGTAGTTTAATTACTGACTTTTGGGGGAAAGTGCAGATGTAAGTTTTGACATGGAAATTCTCGTAAGTTCATGTAAGATGACTGTTGAGGCCTTAGAGGGTATGTTGGGCATGATGATGATGATGATGTTGGAAATTGCATGATGTATGTTATGTATGTATAATGTTGCCTTGTATGATGATGATGACTGTGCATGTTGATGTTCCTAATTTTGATGAATGTTTATCTTTCCTGTGGCTTTACATGTTATGTTAACGAATGAAATGAAAGTATTATGTAACGTAAAGTGGAAGATAATAAAAGAGAAACATGATGAATGAATGCATGCACTAATAAACGATGGAATGTAATAAAAGTCTTGCAAGCATTGGATATCAGGACACACCAATTATAAGGTGTTAGCCCAACGGTGTGCGGGTTCGCTACCCCG
>CM046033.1:5763723-5768723 GCA_025215565.1 Flaveria ramosissima | reverse complement strand
GACTTTTGCTCATTTATTTCTCTAACTGCAGTCCCAAGTGGCCATACTTTTCCGGGGATGACTTCCCTTGGCTCTCTAATCAATTTCTCTTTCCCTTTGTGCTGATCTTTAGGTTCAACAGTTATGGGTTCAGCAGGGAGTTTGCTTTGTTGTTCATAAGATTGATGTGGAGCTTCAGTTCTGAACTTTACCCCAGTATCTAGTTCAACCTTCATTACATGCTCCATCATCCTTCTGAGTTCTCCTACTGTTCTTCCTTTAAGCTCATGAGGCTTGTAGTTGTGTCCCTGTAACCAGCAAGTCATGTTGTATTTGCTCAGCTTGGCTGTGTCACAGTGTCCCAACTCCTTCTTTATGTTTTGAATTGATTGAAAGGTATTGAATGCTTCATAGTCACAGTTTGGAATCATGAAGCTGGCAAGCTCAAACTCTTTCAACAAGTTCTTCATCTCTGTCATGTTCATCTTTCAACCATGTCATAAGGGAAACCATGATTTATAAGTGTCATGAACATGGTTGATTCAGGCCTCTCTTCAAGTATGTCACTTGTAGTCAGAAGATCATCAGCCTTTGAGACTTCTTGCTTTGGAGGAGTGTCTTCTTTGATTAATTCTTCCCATTCTTTGTCACTTTCATCTTTCTGTTCAGTGATGGGCTCCTCAGCAGATAAGTCTATTATGGGTGTGTGTTCAGGAGAAAGCTTTTGTTTCTTTGGACTACTTTTCATCAGTTGGCTTCTTCTCAGTAGTACCAAGGTACTTTCTTTTCCTTGAGTACCAGATCACTTCTTTTGATGCCTCAGGACTTTGTTTTGTTTGAGCAGTTGAAGTTTTGGCATAAGATTCCAATGAGCTGATCTTCAGTTTAAGTTGCTCAATTTCTTCTTCTTTTGTCTTTATTATGTTTGACTGAGCAGTCATAGTGTCAGATGCTTGTTCAAGTCTCTTCATGATCTTTTCTTTATCTTTCTTCTCATTCTCTGCTGACTCTATAAGCTCAGCTTCCTTGTCTAGCAGAGCATCAATGACTTCTTTATCACTTTGAGCATCTTCTCTCAGTCTCTTTATTCTTTCTTGCTGATTTATCAATTCTTCATCCTTTTCTTTAATTATGCCCTTCAGCTCTTGTATTCTTGCCTTTCTTTTATTTGACTTGAGCACCAGCTTGTTGTACTCAGCCACCAGATAACTCTTGCTTACAGGGATGTCATCATCACTCAGATCATCTTCATTATAGGCAATCACATCAACCTGATCTGCTTCTGTATCTCTTTCCTGATGCTCAGACTCAATCTCTTCTTCTTTTACCTCCTCATGATCAACACTTGCTGAGCTTGACTTTGCTTCAGTGGCTTGATCTTCCTGCTCTTGAAGAGTTTGTTGTTGTTGCTGATCAATCATGGGAGAAACTTGTTCAGTTTCATTTGAGTGCACAGGGGATTCAGTCTTGGATAATGACAGTTTGACTGTACTTGCTTCTGAGACTAATTCTGTCTCTCCAGTGTAGATGCTCTCAGTATCTGAGTTTTGAGGTTGTTGGTAGAGTTGCATCTGAAGCTGATTTGGTGATTGGGGTTGATGGGAGAGATTGGTTCAGTATTTTGACTGGCAGGTGATTGAGCTTGGGGTGTTGGTTGTTGTTGTGGTGATAGATTGAGGATTGGAGAGATGGGTTCTGTAGTTTGGCTGGCTGGTGATTGTGTTTGGGGTGTTTGAGCAGAGCTGGTAGCAGAGCTCTCTTCCTCATCTTCCCAAACTAGCTCTGGAGGTATGTCTGCATTAGCATCAATCACATGTGCAAACATGTCTACATCTTTCTTCTCCTTCATATCTCCCTGAGATTTTGTTCAGCACAGATCTGCCAAGGTGTGCTTGGATAAACACCCCACCCTCCACATTTGTTCCAGGCAGGTCTGCATTAATGATGAGCTGAATGAATCTTGGAAACATATACATCTTATCAGCCTTCTGTACTCTGATGTGATCACACAAGCAGTTAAAGATGTACTTTGAGTAGTTGTAGTCCTTCCCTCAAAGATCCCAATAATACCAGATGATATGTGTCTAGAAAATCTGTCAAGCCCAGATTTTCTATTTGACATACACTTCAGATAAGTGTGACACAAAAATCTGTATGGTTTGCAGAGTCTTCCCTTCTTGATTTCTCCTCCCTTTTCAAAGTCTCCATCATATCCCATTAGAAGGAAAACCTTTTCTATGTATTCATTATCAAATACATCAGGGTGTCCTGCTTCAACATCTCCCAGTTCTAGTACCCTTCTTATAGTTTGTTCGTCTATTCTCAGCCTTCGATTCCTTACTTCTGCAATAATTCCTTCATCATCTTCTTCTATATACGCGCAGAATTCCAGAAATCACTGATGTGCGATCGATAAATCGTTGGCTCTGCAGATAATGCATAGAAAACCCTTGATCTTCTCAAATATCTCATAATTTCTTGACATCCTTCCGACACAGGATCGTCAGGGTTCAAGAAAGCACATACATTATGCTCTTTTGCAAATCGATGATCCATCTGTTCATAAGAAAAGACTTCATTAGAATCATGTTATTGATATAAGAATACGAACAGTTGTGAGATAAAACAAGAATCAACTTGTTCATTCTTGATGATTACAACATGTTTTACCTTAATAGACGCTGATTAAGAACTCAGATATACGTTTGCTTAAGGTTTGATTTGATAAATTTTGAATGTTGAGAAAGTGGGAAAAATTTATTGTGAGATTTTCTAGGTCTGAAAAGTGAGCTGAAAAAGTGCATAATGCATTTGACAAGTCAAATCTCTTTATTTATACCCTCAGACATATTAATTTTCTCGGATTTATTCAGTGGGTCCCACATTGTACTCTTCCGTAGAAGTAATATCACATTAATTGTAATCGACAACTTACTCTTCCGTAGTATATCTACGGATCAACAACTTCTACTGATTGATCTTTGTTTATCCGTAGTTTACCAATCTACGGATAAACATTAATCTACTAATATTGATTTACACACAGTTGTATGTATGGCCCAACTCCATTGGTTGAACCAATTATTGCTATAGGACCTCGTTGGCTTTGTATACATGACAATTAGTACAAGGAACTTAAAATAAATTTCATGTAACCAACGGCTAATGTGATGCTCAGGTTTCAATTTCTTCACTTGATAAAGATATAGACATTGCTGCTGCTGATATAGATGTTATTTCATGAATACTACTCCCCCTAAATTTGTGATTAATGATGAACTTAAGCATTTATCATAAATTTCTTTAAGAGGAATAACATAAACACTGAATATATGATAATGATCAGATGCACTTAAGATGGGATCATACTACAATTGCTAAGCCTCTTCCTGATTAGTTATGTTGTATATTTGATGCTGGAACAAGTTCTGATTGCAGTATATTGTCCTTATAAATCCATACAAGAGCTCATGTATCAACTAGGCTTGCTGTTTATCATGTTTTATTGATTTAGAAATAACTGTCATGGACTTCACAGTTGATTCACAAGGTGTTGTCCTCCCTTTGTAAGTCAAATCATCATTCTTTCACTCTTGTGACTATGTACTTTAAATTATAATAGCTATCTTGAGATGTGTTTGGCATCTCATTGATGCGATGTTGATAAAGCTCAGGATAATATACAGTTGATCACTTAGGATTCTTTTGAGAGCTTTAGTATGATCATCATCAGGTCACCAGGTCTTTACTCACGTAAAACAGAGGTGCCTTTAACCCAGGTCTTTGTTCACACAAACAAAACAGAGGGATGATGATGAACATGATCTTTTCACCTTTGATACTGAGATTCAGTATGGTGATCATACACCCAGGTCTTTGTTCACACAAAACAGAGGGAGTATGAGTTGGCAAAGATAGATAGTATAAAGTCTTTTACATAGTGTGTGCAGATGAATGATTTGATCACATTAGGATAAGACTCACTTTGTTTTCCCAAAATGAAGTTTCCCACAGACAATTATGACAATATTATGTTATGCAAGCACTAAGGTTTGTTTCCACTCAAGTTGAACCTACTCACATATCAAGAAACTTGTTGAGATATATTGATATTTGTTTATGCAGAAATAGGCAAAGCTATAGTTTACTATCATTTCCCATGCATAAGGCATACTGATGCATTATTGCACACAGCATGTTGTTTGTTTTGAACTTTATTTAATCTAAGTTAATCATACCTAGAGACTCAATCAGAAAATTAAATCTGACTGAATCAAAGGCTTTAGTGAATAAATCAGCAAGCTGATTTGATGTATCCACTTTGACTAACTTGATCAATCCTTTTTCTGAGCAATCTCTCAGAAAATGATACCTAATCTCTATATGTTTAGTTTTACTATGTTGCACAGGATTAGCAGTTATAAACATAGCAGCTGAATTGTCTATATAGATTGAAGTTTGAAGAAAGTTGTAACCATAGTCAAGCAATTGGTTTTGTAACCAAAGCACTTGAGAACACCCGGCTGAAGCAGCAATGTACTCAGCCTCAGCTGTGGATACAGAAACATTTGTTTGTTTCTTGCACTGCCATGACACTAGCCTGGGTCCAATGAATTGACATCCACCGGTTGTTGATTTTCTATTGCTGTTACATCCACCATAGTCACTGTCTGAGTATGAGTAGAGTGTAAAGTCTCCATCCTTGGGATACCATAGACCAAGTCCTGGGTGTTCCCTGAGATATCTGAAATTCTTTTGACAGCATTGAGATGTGACTCCTTTGGATCAGATTGGTACCTGCACATACACACAACAACATAATATCAGGTCTACTGGCAGTTAAGTACATAGTGAACCTATCATAGATCTAAATAATTTTTGATCAATAGATTTTCAGAGGGATCAGGGGCAATCTTCTCAATTGTTGATGCTGGTGTTTTGCAAGAGGAGACTTCAGCAAAATTGTATTTCTTCAAGAATTTGAATGTATATATTTTTCTTTATTGATTAAATTCCCATCC